>UESW01004347.1:532693-637734 GCA_900491605.1 Calamus simplicifolius | reverse complement strand
GATTCAGTCAGGACCAGGAAGGAGGTTCAGCTAGGGAAGTAGAGCACCAACAAAACTAGGCAAAATGAATGGAATTCAAGGGAGGAGGGGAAAGATGACTCCAAGGCGAAATGTGGTGGGTTCCATTGATAGATGCAGGGGAGGGTTTTCTAATGGCTTCAATCGAGGCCATTCCCCTCCAGTAGTGCGCTGTCTCCGCGACTCTCCCACCGGCTTCCTCCCTCGCACGCACCCATCCGGTCTCAACGTACATGCTCCCATCTCTCTTCCTCCCTCTGTCTCTCTCTGATAACGCAGAGAGAGAAGAAGGAGGGGGCTTTGGCTTCTGCCCTAGCAGGTTTGTCGGGAGTGTCGCTGGCACACCAAAAAGGGTTGGGTGGCATGGAGTCTCCATTGCAATGGAGAGCCAGCGAGCCACAACGGAGATATCTTTCCAAAACCGTCTCCGCAACCTTAATCTTGCATGGTGATGGAGTCTCCACATATAAAACCCTAATCCAGAACAAAACCATGATTGGAAGAACTAAATTTGAGTTTGGATATTAAGGATTTTTTTAGGAAAAGGGGGGAAGCAAATTAGGAGGGAAAAAAGAAAATTTTTAAGTAAGTCTTAATTAAAAATATAGTCCTTTTATATTATAAGATAATATAATACTACGTTTTTAATTATAGATGTAGTCTTTTAATTTATGAAAAATTATGAAAACGTAGTCTAAAATATTAGACTACATTTTATACTAAAAATGTAGCCTTTTTTCTAAAATCTACCATAGTCTATTTAACATTTTGTAGTAGTGGTGGCGCCCGCCATGGCCCTACGGCCAAGAACGGGAGCTGCGATCGTGAGGCTCCCTGTTTCAAATCTGACCTCCCCTTTTCCAACCGACTAGCCACCGTCGGAGTCCCCCCCATCGCTGGCCTTGGGTCCTGACAGGTTGGTGGCGCCTGACCCCATGGCCAAGAACGGGAGCCGCGACTATGCTGCTCCCTGTTTCAAATATGAGGATCGCCGGGGCGACCCTCCCCTTTCCTGGCTGGCCAACCACCGCTGGAGTCCTCCCCATCGCCGGCCCTTGCCGTCTCTTGGTCCCGACCGGTTGGTGGCGCTCGCCGTGGCCCCACGGCCAGGAACGGGAGTCGCGACCATGCGACTCCCTGTTTCAAATCTAGGGTCGCCGGGGGTGACCCTCCCTTTCGACCGGCCAGCGACCGTCGGAGTCCCCCCATCGCCGGCCCTTGGGTCCCGACAGGTTGGTGGCGCCCGCCATGGCCCAATGGCCAGGAACGGGAGCCGTGACTGTGCGGCTCCCTGTTTCAAATCTGAGGGGCAACCTCCCCTATCCCAACCGGTCAGCCACCGTCGGAGTCCTCCATCGTCGCCCTTAGGTCCCAACGGGTTGGTGGCGACGACCATGGCCCCACGGCCAAGAATGGAAGCCGCATGGTTGTGGCTCCTTGTTTTCAATTTGAGGGCTCTCCTTTCCCGGGACCCTCCTACTTTCCCCCTCTCTCTGAAGATGCATACCTGAGTCGACGATGATGGCGATAATGAAAATGGTGGCAATGATGGCAATGAAGTCTCCTTTTAAGAAGCGGCAGCTTAGAAATAGGGTTTAACCCTTAACGAAGACGTAGATAGAAATTAAGAAGAGGCGGTTATGGCGATTAACTTTTATTCGATATTCATTGCAGAAAATAAACTATCATTGCTGAATATATTTAAAAAAAACTTTTGCAATGAATTAAATTCATTGCTAATAATGAAGTTTTAATAATAAATTTATTCGTTGCAAAAATTATAATTCGTTGTTGAAAGTTTTTGGTGTCAAAAATTTTCTAGCAAAAGTAAATATTATGTGGTGCTAAAATATTTTGTAATAATTTTTTTAATAACCACGAATAAAATTCGTTAAAAAAGTCCTTATTATTTATGAATTTTCAACCACGAATTTTTGTATTCGTTGCAAATATCCACTTTCAACGAATTTTAAAATCCATTGCATAAAAATTCATTTCTAAAAACCAAAAAAAAAAACAATTTTTGCAATGAATTAAATTCATTGCTAATGATCGGAGTTTTAACAATGAATTTATTCATTGCAGAAATTATAAGTTGTTGCTGAAGTTTTTGATGTCAAAAATTTTTCCGCAAAAGTGAATATTATGTGGTGCTAAAATATTCTGCAACATATTTTTTTAATAACCATGAATAAAATTCGTTACGAAAAGTCCTTAATTATTTATGAATTTTTAACTATGAATTTTTGTATTCATTGCAAATATCCACTTGTAGCAATGAATTTCAAAATTCATTGCAGAAAAATTCCTTGATGAAAGCAAAAAAAACTTTTGCAAAAAATTAAATTCATTGCTAATAATCAGAGTTTTAACAATGAATTTATTCATTGTAGAAATTATAATTCGTTACTGAAAGTTTTTGTGTCAAAAAATTTTCCGCAAAAATGAATATTATGTGGTGCTAAAATATTCTGCAACATATTATTTTAATAACCACGAATTAAATTCATTATGAAAAGTCTTTCTTAATTATTTACAAATTTTCAACCATGAATTTTTGTATTCATTGCAATTATTCACTTTCAACAATGAATTTTAAATTTCATTGCAGAAAAATTCTTTGTTGAAAGCCAAAAATCTTGTAGTGACAATTAAATTGTTCAAATTTAAAAAAATTATGGCCTATATATTTTTTTCAATGAAAATTTATAACTATATTAATAAATAAGGATAATTAACTAAATTTATTAATTGGTACTATAGATAGCAAGTGGGCTAGGATGGAGATATTTTTATATCCACATCCTTATGCGAAAGTTTGGAATTATATTAACAAAAGATGGAAGTTTGGAACTATATTAGCAAACAAGCATAATTAACTAAATTTATTAATGAATGTTTTGGATAAAAAATGAAGTAAGACAAATATATTTTTACATCCATACCTATAATGAATATTATCATTTTTATATTTATAAATAATTCGATCGTCATACTTAACATATACCAACTTGCGCGATTTATCATTTGGGCTGAATTGATCTTATCATTTAATTGAACATGTAATAATGGTCGTACAACCTTTAGGTTCAACAATCAAACATAGTTGACCATAGTAAGGCACAAATTTTGTCTGCAATTTTGGCCCTCATCCCAAGATTTTATATTACTCAATAAAAAAATCAAGGTTTCAATACTAAATATTACTTTAAAAAAAGATGAAAATGGTACTATCGGGTTGCTGCAAATAACTAATCATTAAAAACCTTTCATAAAATTTTTAAACATATAAAACCGCTATTAGACTAGCTATGCTATATGGAATAGAGTGTTGGGCAATACTAAAACAACATGTGAATAAATTAAGTGTAACAAAAATGCGTATGTTAAGATGGATATATGGTAAAACTTTAAAAGATACAATTAGAAATAAACATATAAGAGAAATGATAGGATAGCCCCAATTGAAGATAAAATAAGGAAAAATCGATTATGGTAGTTTGAACATATACAACGAAGACCTTTAAATGCTTCAGTTAGAAAAGTGATATTTTAACAATCCATAATAAGAATAGAGATAGAGATAGACCTAAATTAATATGGATAAAAATAATTAAAAAATATAACTATTTATAATTTGAATGTCGACTTAATCCTGAATAAAGTAGAGTGGAGGAAGCAAATTCAAGTAGCCGACCCCATGTAGTTGGAAAAAGGCTTAGATGAGTTGAGTATTAGATTTTATATCTCTCTCTTATTCAACTCCCACTCTATCCAATTCACTCCCCTCTATCCTATGCTATGTCCTCTGTTCTCCCAAGCATTCATTATGTATGTCTCGCTGCTGATAAAAAAAATGTAGAGCAAATAATCACAGTCTTTACATAAAAAGATATGTCACACAAATAATGAAACCTTGCATCTTCTATATTTATTAATAAGCATTTTAGACCAACAATGAGAACAAAAATAAAGAAAAAACAAAGAACAAATAGAGATATAGAAATTTTTCAGTAGGTCAAGCAACAAGAATTATGTAAAACATATATAATAAAGAAAATCAGAATTCATAGTTATTGATACATTTTGGTAGTACATAACTGCATAATCAAGAATGATTTTATAATATGTTCTTCCCCCATGTTGAGGTAAGGAAGAAAGATCTGAATGAAATCCATTGAATCAGTTCCCTTTTCTAAACTACATCCATTGCCCAAAAAACAAAAAAGGAAAAAATGGGGAGAAAAGGAGAAGTGGTCACACCCAATGGAAGCAGGTAGCCGATAAGGATTGTAGCAAATGACATCATTCAAATAGGAGCCACTTGGGAAAATTCCAGGGGTTGTACACCTTCCCATCAACCTTAGTCATATTACAAGGGAGAACAAGTTATATACACCAATAGAGAAAATTCTAGTTTCAAGAAAGAATTCCTTGATCCTAGTCTTCTGAACTTCAGTTAGTGACTTGGGGAACAAAACTTCGAATGTGACATACAGATCTCCCTTCTTTGTACTTAGGTGCAAAGGCATGCCTTCCCCTTTGAACTTCCTCACTTCTTTAGGTTTAGTGATTCCCTACAAATTTCACCGAATCCATTTAAAAAGTAAGGAAAAATGACAGATTCCTAAACCAAGAAAGATCATGATTATTTGCAAACCTTTGTGCCGATTTCCACTAAATGTTCATCAAGATGTTTGATGGTCTTTTCAAAACCAACAAGAGCTTGGACCTAAAATAAGAAGGGAGTTTAGAGATCAAGTAGGTTGAAATGACTATAAAAAGCTTCTTTTCATCAGCAATGTTAAAAAGACAGCATAATAATTTGTGGCCTTCCTTTCTATAGATCGATATAACCACAAATGATGACTTGGAAAAGCAGCACTATTTGCTCTCATCCTTTAGCAGTATATTTTTCATGACAACAGTTAAAAGGGATGTGACTGTAGTATCCATCTAGCAGATATCCTTCACCAAAATTTATCTGGTAAATTTAAGATGCAAGTCTTGAGGTATCACTAAATTTTAGATAGACAAGACTTGATACAACATTAATGAAATCAGAAATTCACCAGTAAGTTACCAAACTAGAAAAGATCACAAACATTAGTGATGATAAAAGCAAAACTTAATACACTAGAATCATAAAATCAGACCCATTGAGACAGGCAGGAGTCTGTTATTTAAGGCTAAGATACTTAAGTTCTTATAAAAGATGTCACCTGGTGACAACTTATCACTAGATACTTAAGTTCCCTATTTAGTTCTTGCACATGCTTCTAAAAGGTTTAGGAAGTAAAACTCCTTTTGGGTGGAGGTAAAACCAACACAATTCAGCCCTAGTATCAAAATATGTGATGCACTTTCTAATCTTGCTATTGTTGCCTTTCTCCAACCGTTCACAGAAGTAAGAACAGTCTAAGCTATAGAGGACTTGTGTTACAAGCAAGGTTTCAAGTTTCCATGAGTTTTGGTCAATTTCAGCTGGTTTCAGTCAATTTCAGCCAAACTGACCAAGACTATTGTTAAAAAGAAAAAAAATTCTTTTAACAAGCAAATATGCTTATTATTTGATAAAATTCATCATATCATTCATTAATATGTTCATTCAATGACACATTTGCCCATTAAGACATCAATCATCAGGCATTGGCACATTTATGTGATCTCAAATTTGAAACACTGCAATATATCTTTAATAGTGTGTGGAAAATAACGAAAAGAAAAAGGAGTGGGTGGTTAAGCTTGGTAATAGGGAATATTTTCTTTCTTTTGCTTATCTATCTCTACATATGTTTATTTGTTTGTTGATAGCATGTGATTATTGATAAACAAAGGAACACTTATGATCATTATTAAGGATGTTGGAGATGGGGCTTGTAAATAGTGTGCAGCGTCTCTATTCTAAGTTTCTAGTTGAATAGATAGGTAGTTTTTGAGTAGTTTGTAGATATGTCATGTTCAAACTTCAAAAGTGGGGGGAAAGCTTTGAGAGGAAATTAGTAAGCGCACAAGAATTTTCAGCCTAGAACGACACAAGTTGCACAAATTATGGTTGCAAATAAATTAAAATATTATAAAATGATGTAAAATAACTTGTTTTGGTTTCTTTTATTGTCATATTCTTTTTCTATTCATTAAGCATTTTTCTTGTCTTTTTGACTGAAACTCCAAAACTTAATTGGAGCAAAACTTTTGAAACTGAAACTCTACTTGGGGTACTAAAACCGAGTCTTAAAACCTTGGTTACAAGAAGATTTAGAGCACAAGAATCTGAAAAGTGTCTGGTTACATAAATAGAATTTTGAGAAGTAAAATTTGATGAAATTCATGGTTCACCGCAAACCAACAAAAAGAACACAATTAGACAAGCATCAGAAAGTCCCTGGAAGTCAAATTTGACCATGTAGATTCTACTAGCAATTTACTGGGTCAAATCTGTAGGCTTTCTAGGCTGTACATGCCTCTATCTCCCCATCCTAAAGCAATTCGCTACTCCACAATCAACTTTTGAGCAATAAAAATGTGAGTTTTGTCAACAAGGGAAAATACCAGAAGTGCCCCCCTCTCCTCTCTTAGAAAAAGAAAAACTACAAGAGAAAACAAAAGCATATAAAAATATGACACTGAAGGTTTCTGCTTAGGTTGTTTCACTATCACTTTACAACATGCAAACTATTCAAGGCCAATTCCTATTCCTTTTGGACATAGGAATATGAGGAAACATAGGGCCAGTCCCTCGTACTAAAATTATGGCAGACATAAATTTGGTAACAAGTTGACTCATCAATGCCTGCAAGCACCCACCTGCATGCACACTTCTTAATCAGGACTGCCCAATATCAAGTATTGCCATGGTTGTATGATGTGATTATACCATTCATCCTCATAACAATACTGATTTTCAGAAAAAATATTCTGGAAGAAGTCATATTCACAGATGCTTTTAGATTTCTGTATTGAAAGCAACCTCCTTCAACCGTTAACAAAAGTTTGTGCCTTGATTAGAATTTTGATTTCCAAAGCTAGAAACATAAGAGAAATAATAGAAATAAGTATTTTTCATCAGGAAATGAATAGATGAGATCCAGGATCACTGCAAAATCCATTCTCTAAGTTGACATCAAAATAGACAGCCTAGTCACTGCTGTTCGGAAGAACTAGAAGGAATTATCAGTTCACGCTAGATTAAAATCATAATAGCAGCACACAGCTCTAGGTTACCATAAAATAATGACTAGGATTTATAAAACATGCAGGCTATATCTATGAATCATTGCAATGATGGTAGTAAACTAAATCAGAAATATACCTTAGTCGAAGAAAAGAGGACAGCATTGAAGAAAAGTTGTTACCAATGAAATTGTAACGGTTGTATGCAGGTTATTGCCCTCTCTTCTGAAGCGCTCATGCGGTGCTGTTCGGATCTTGAACTGCTCATGAAAATGATTGGTTTAATAATAAACTAGTTTTGACACAGTAGATTTCATTTTCTTTTTCTTTTTAGGGAGGGGAGAGGGAGATACCTTCAGATCTCCAGCTTCACCGTCAACTTTAGGTTCGCCATCTTCATAAAAAAGCAATTCCTATGCAAGGTTTAGACATTGTCACTGATGAGTTACAAATGAATTGAAGGAAAGAATGTATTATTTTATTGCATATATGGTGCAACAAATCTAAATTAGTTCAGAACATCAGATGGAAGAGCACTTTAACATATATATATATATATATATATATATATATATATATAGCCAAATTTGAGTTGATTTTGAGGATTAACAGCTTACTTGTCCATCTTGCATCCCTTTCTCAATATCAATAGTGATTAAATAACCTTCACGCTCAAACTTCACATTTGGGCATTGTTCACATACCTGAAAAGAATCATTTGAAATTTAAATAAAACTTCTATTTAAACATGTTTTGAAGGTGAAATTTTTATTTGAGAATAGAAGTCCATATATGGTTATTTATCCTCATCACCTTTCCAGTGGCACCAAAAGCAGTGAGGGCTCAAACTGCTACTTATTTGAATAAAATCATCCACACATCAAGAAGATACCTATCAAGGAATATTTTGAAAGAGAAAGTACCTCTTCTGTCATCTGCTGAAACATTCCTAGACCTATTTGCCTGTGATGAACTTCATTCCTGCAGTTGCAGCGCCTCTTGCCTGGGGCTGGCTTTATAAGATTTTTCTCCCTCCAAACCTATAAGACATCTCATCGAAGAAGACAAAATAAGGTGATTGGGAAATCATAAGTAATATATTGCCTTAAACATCTAGTATCCTCTGGTTCATAGTATGCAAAATCAATTTAAAATTTGTTCCTAGATATAATGCAATTATAAATAAGAAAAGCAAGAGAGAGAAATATCAAAAAATCAAAAAGTCCTCATCCTGAACAAAAAGATACCACCCATAGAGTAGAAAAGCAAGAGGCACAATTCACATAAGGCAATGGTGTAAAAAGAAATGACATTTTGCACATGGAGAGCAGATCCGAAAAAAGAATTGAGACCGTTTAATTAGCAATGAAGTTTACAATGGTTTGTGAAAGAAGCTTTAGTGAATGGCCTTAAGACAATTATGAAAATTACCTCTAATGAACCTCCCATATATAAATCTTCTAGTGTGGCATCCAATTCAACAACTACATCATCACCTTTTGTGATCACCTCTTCCTCCTCTTCTGCCCTACCACCTCCAAAGAAACTGAAAGAAACCTTGTATGTAAGCAATGCCAGCAATACATGATTTATAATTAGGGAAGCTGATATAAATGCATGTAATTTAGATATAACATTATAAAACCAACAATATACAGTGCATGAGATAATGTATGAATGCAACACATGCAAAGGAATCTTATCAAATTTACCAAAAAAGGCAGGATATGCATAATGCATTATGCATATGGAAGATAATTATTGCAAACACATTAACAGCCAGCAACAATCACCATAAAAGTACTGTAATTATCAAAGGAGGAGCAAAGGGGAAACAAGATTGTGAAATGTGACCTAACATAAAGGAATTAGAAAAGTAAAATTGTCTAAAAATCAGCAGAAATCTATGATAAAACCATCTTAAAAACTTTCAACTATGGGATATGTAGAGACTTGAAAATATATCGGACAGATTGTCTAGGGGACTCTTAGCAATGGACCCAGCCTTCACCCACATAAATGATTTGATGACTAGACAATCACCTAGGCACCAAACTGAGTACACAGTCACTCGTGCATTCGTAGATTAGATTCATATTTAAACTATTTCAATCAAGGTTCGCCATCTCCGTACTAGACCCTATATCAGTACCACACTAGTATAATGTCGGTACACCCAGTATACGATGACATCAATATGGCATAGTATGATTTCAATAGATCAATATTTGCACATACCTAAGGCTTACAAGTTAAAAAATAACAATTAAATTTCAAGATATTTTAATTTATGAATTTACAATACTTGTAGATTAAAATAATTATAAAATAAAAATATCTATAATTATTGTCTTAGCTCAAGTAGTAAAGACCGCCAAACATCCTCAAGTGTCCAATTTTTTTTCCCCCCAAAACTGGAGCTCAGGTCTAGGTTTTTGAATGGTAAAACTTTTCAGGTCATTTGTCTAACACTTCAACTTGAGTACTTAATTTTTCATTGGCACAAACTTTCCTCCCTTAGGTTCCAAAATTGATGTAAGCCAGATGTTCTTCAGCATTGTATGCTATATAAGAAAGATATTACATAAAGAGGCTTTCACACGTGCACAGATACAAATATATGTATGCTTATTTTTATATATTCACATGTTCATAGTACACTTGTACCTACATATCTTTTAGTTCAATGCATGTTATACGTACATCTGACTACAAACCCCCTCTCCCAAAATGTAAATATTTATTTGTGTGCATGCATCTATGTACATACCACGGTCCCGTGAGGCTTTCCTAGCACTCTTCAGAGACCTGTCTAACACCTAGGCTACCACCCAGATTCCTAATTAAGGATCTTATACAGCATGATATCAAGTCAAACAGTTCATCCAAAAATGAATTTGTCCCTTATATACTACCAGCAAACATGATGACCAGAAGAAATTAATTTAATTTGCCAATTTGATTTTGAAACAAAAATTGGTGTGGATTGAATTTTATATAGACCCATCCACTGGAAGAAAGATGATTTCAAGTCCTCAACACAATGTTGATGTTGCATCCTTCTCCATCGCCCGTTCAGGCATGCGTTGGCAATGATGACCATAATTCTGCAAATCCTCGTGTCCTCTTATGAGTTCTCAAGTAAGACTTGTATATATAATTAGGCTCTCACCCCCTGAACCATCGCAGATGGTCTTGGTCAACAAACCTAATGAGCCATAAAGCCATACAAGGCATGCTGAAACTGTAGTCATGAAAATTCAGTGTCCCTAATTATCATGGACTGGAACTGGGCCAGATGTGGATCAAATGGGTTTCATCACTCGACCCTTAATCAGTCATCCTACTGGGCTGCCTCTTAAAAGCAATGAACAATGAACAATGGTTTTATGAACCATGCTCCTGCTCAGATTTCATGAACTAGATATCAGGAACCTTAAAGATGACAACTTTACTCAGGATTTATCATGATTACCATCCACCATCTTGGGAAAGACATCTCAGAGTGACAGGGCATCAACATTTTAATTAGGTCCTTCCTGTGTTTCTTTACCTATTTTCACTCTCAGAAACAAGACAGAAGCCTCTTTCCCATTCCAATTAATGAGGTTTGCAACCACTTCAAATTATCAGTTCAGTATGACGAGCCAATGACTGCATTCAGGATGGGCATGGGAAGAAAGATTTAAGCATTAGTCTAAGATATGGATAAAATAAATTTAAGATGTGTTGTTGTGTGCTAAATGTGACTGAGTGTGGAAAATGATAAACATATTGGTCCCAGTAAATTGAGTGATCAGTAGAACAACAATTAAAGCAATCCCGATGTCTCTCAAAATTATATTAGTTTGCATTAATTGCTTTTGAGTTCTCTTCAAATTTTAATATAATCTTGGACAACCTCAAAAATGAAATATCCTCTTACCTGCTAAAAATGTCTTGGATGTTCATCCCACGACCACTGGCATGCTGCTTCACGCCCTCTTCGCCATACCGATCATAGATACTCCTCTTCTCACGATCCGACAGCACTTCGTAAGCTAAAGCCATAAATTTAAGCAAGAAGATGGTATTTTGAGCACAAAATGAGTGAAAAACTCTCGTAAATTTATAAGGAAAGAAAAGGGGAGGGGTCGGGCGATGAAGTTCCTAGTCCACAGATCGAAGATGAGATTTTGAGTTCAGGTAAATCCAACGCATAGCTTTAGGAGGAGGAAGAGGAAGAGAAAAGGAAGTGATAACTAAACATAAATCTCGATTCATACCATTGTTGATCTCCACGAATCTCTTGTTCGCCTCTTCGTTCCCAGGATTCTTATCGGGATGGTTCTTCAAAGCAAGCTTCCTGTAGGCCCTCTTGATCTGCTCCTCCGAAGCTCCCTTCGGAACTTGCAGCACATCATAATAGTTCTTCCTAAAGTCCCAAAAACCACAAAAGGGGAGGAAAATACATCAAAACCCAAAGCGATTCGAAACCATTCTATTCAACTGAAAAATTTGCCGAGCGATGATATTCGACTAGTACCCTCCGAGGGCGGCAAGAACGTGCGATAGAAGGAAGACGAGGAGCAGAAGCCTCGTTCTTGGCAGCGCCATCGGAGCTGCGGAGGCTTTTGGATCGAAATTAGCGTTCGGAGAGAGGTCGAGATCTCTCTTCTCTCCAGCTTCGGCCCCGAGCTCTCCACCTTCCGCCCGCTCCTGTCATGCAGAAGCGCCTTTAAGCAGGCAATAGCGTCAACGGGCTAGTCTTCGCAGACCTCCATCTCCGCAAACGGACCAATGAGAAGGAAGGAATTGGTGTCAAGACCAATGGGAACGGGACGCGTGTAAACGTGGCCACTGTTTTCCACCCCTGCCGTTACGCTGGTCCATCGGGTGGTGATTGGCTGTTTTTTTTTTTTTTCATAACGCCTTTTTAAAATATTTATCAGATAAAATCATTAGTTCGACTAATAATTTTTATTTTATTCAAATTATAAATAAAAAAAAAAAATATAAAATAAAATAAAAACAATCAGTTGAACTAGTGATTTTTATTTTTTTGCATAAAATATTTTTCTATATATTATTATTTTTATTTTTTTATTGCTCACAATTCGAATTTTTTTTCTTTTTTTTAATTTTTGGGACTTTGAGAAATTGTCAATTGAACTAGTGTTATTTTTTTAAAAATGTTTTCTATTTTTTTTAATCTTTTCAAAATGTCAATCGTAGACTAGTTATGCCAAAGTGGGCTCGAGTTAGTCAAGTTGACCATGTCATGTCATGCCATGCATGCATAATCAAGTTATACCAAGCTGTGAAGTAGCTATGTCATGCCATGACACGCATATGACCATTTACTAGACTTATGGCCTTATATATATATATATATATATACACACACAAGTTCTTCCCATCAAAACAAGCAAGAAAGGATGGAAGAGAGGAAATAATATGACAATAAGATAAGCTTTTCTATGAATAATCACATTATCATATGATTAGTTCATTGCTTAATTTGCACCGTACGTGCCTTATTTTGTTTAATTTGTCATAGGATTTATTCCTCCCTTCAACTTTTTTAAACTTTTTTCTTTGATCATGATCACGAGTCCTTGTTATATTTCTTTGAAACTATGCTAATCTTATTTAAGTATCATAATCCCCTTTTAATTTTTCCATCATTGGCATAATACAACACAGACCATGTTGTTGCTTGGACGTGCCATGCCTGCCCTGGACTAGATGTAGATTGCCAATCCCAAGCCATGCTATACCAGGCTTGAACTAGTTGTGCAGCCATGCCATGCCATGCCATTGGATCTTACCAACCAAACCAAAAACATTGTATTTCTTTAAGCATCTCCAAAAAAAAAAAAAAATCTTACAAATATATATATATATATATCTTAAGGTTTAGAAAATTTGAAAGGTTTATTCAACGATATATTAGAACTTAAGATACTATAAAAAATGGGATTAGTTGTACCTTTGTGGCTCTACCACATTATTTGTCCCAAGTGGCCAATGCATTTTACATATCATTATAGAGAAGGGACCAATTTAGATATTAGATAGAAAGGAGAAGGGGTTATGGAACAAAGCTATACCATTAGTAAAAGTACTATAGCAATATCATAGAATTGAATAGGTTATTGGGAAAAGGCGACAAACATGCAACATAGATATTATATGTTGTTTAGCTTAGGTTAGTAAAATTTTGGGGATGAATTTTTTTGAGGGATGATGTGATGATCAGGACCTTGCTTGAGTTGTTCTCATGTGTTTTGTGTGCGTGAGTTCATATTCACGTCTTATGTTTTTACTTTATATCTCACTCTTTGATTTTTTTATTATTTGTTTGACATTAAATGATGAATATGTGACAAACATGAGGCTTGAGGAAGATTCTTTTTTTGCTAATAAAATTTCACATGATTATGCATAATAAGAGCATTTTCATGATTATGCTTACTTAACATTAAAGTATGACTAAATTAAATATGTGTGTACTACTATTCTCTAATCTAAACTTAATCAAGGTTAGCTAAATTAACTTGAGATTAACATTTAAAAATTATATTTAAATGACCTATGACATATATAGATCAAAAAGATTCCTTGGGGATATAATAGTAAAAAGAACCTAGGTTTTGTTGGAATTAAAAGATTTCCTGAATGCATATTAGTAAGTGAGCATGAGACTTGATTGGAATTAGAAGATTCTTTAAGGACAACATGGTAAATGAACCTACACTTATTTAGAATAGAAAGATTGCTTGAGGGGTAAACTAGAAATTTACATCATAAGATATTATGTTTTAACCAATGAAGAGTCTCACTTGGCAAAATCATGGAGGGGTGTGAGGGAATTGAAGTAAGTGGTCAAGAGAGAGAGAAAGCTTGAGTTGGATGGCTAGAAGGGGCTATCTTCGTTCATTTTCAACACTTTACCCCTCTTTGTGTTAAGAGAAAGAAGAGAAGAGAGAAAGGAAAAGAAAGCTAGGGTTTGCATTCAATCCACAATTTAAATTTTTGGATATGCTTTCTTCATTCTACACACAAGGTAAATCGATTCATAACTTTGAATCATGTTAATTATGTTTTTTTAAGTATCCCATTGGCTGTTTAAGGCATGTTTTCAAATATCATATACTATTTTGTCTAATTTTGTATTATCTTGTTAATTCTCTAATCAAATTCTTTATTTCACTAATTAATTAATTTAAATTCTGAATTTGTATTGTATTAGAAGTATTTGATGAATATTAGTGTTTTAAATAGCTTGTATGGCCTTCCACCTTCATGTTTTTTTTGAAATTGGCTGAGAAACTATGATTTAGATATTTTTTGGGCAAATTCTTAGATTCATTTTCAAAAGGTCTTAATTTTTAATAAAATTGGGTGGACTTTGTTCTAATTGAAATTTAGAATGTTTAGTTTCTATAGAAATAAATGGTACTCAAAAGTTTATTTAAGTTATGACTATTTTACAATTCATGAAAAAAAAATTTAATTTGAGAAAGTGACCAATCAATTGGAATGGGTTAAGCAAGTTAGGGCTTGGTGCCCTTAGGTAAAAAACTCTGAACCTCTATAAGGTTTACCACTCCTTATATGAGAAAAAGTTAGTTATGGTCTAGCTAGTATGAATTAGGGCAGGGCAGGTATTTTGCGTTAGGCATTCCATTATGTTAGTTGACAATTTGCTTGAATACTTGGTTTGGAACCTAAAATTGAAACTTTGGTTTTACAATGTTTATTTGGGTTTTGATGGTCTTGAAATGTTTATTTGGGTTTTGGTGTTCTTAAATTGAACTCCTAATAAGTTAAAAAGGAACTTTTGAGTAGACACACCTTGACATGACCATAAATCATTAGTTTTCTTAACTTAGTATATGTTGAATTCTATTAGAACTGAGGTTAATTCTTCATATATTAATTATTTTATATTTTTTTGAATAATTATACTAGGAGTATATGTACTTATTTAGGGTTTTCAATTGAGTCATTATACTATTTTTTTGTTTCAATTGAGTATATCAACTTATGTAAGTTTTTTAATCAAGTATATTTTTAACGATGACTTGATGAACTATATGACGATCATTAATGATAATTTGAGTATAGTTTTTTTTTCTGATTAAGTATATCAACTCGTAAAAAATTTCAATTGAGTATACTAACTCATAAAAATTTTTAGTTAAGTATATTTGTTTAAGTCTAACAAGAATTTCTCATGAATGCATGACAAATCAATTAATTAAAAATTTTCATATATAAAATTTTGTGCATAATAAGCTAAAGGAGAAATATTATTATCTATTTGTACATAAAAAAATCATATGCATAAAAGGTTAAGTAGCAAAATAATAACTTTTCAATTACTCGACTAATGGTAAATGAATTAATGAGAAAAATACACTTCAAATATATATCTTTTTTTATTTTATAGACTTTTTGATGCATTACTAATATATTTTTAAAAAAAATTATGAGTTGATATACACAATTGAACAACTTTTATAAGTTTACGTACTCAATTAAAAAAAAATATACTCAAGTCATCATTGATGACCATCATGCAGTTTGTCAAGTAATCGTTAATTGTCATAAAAATATAATTGATTAAAAAACTTGCATGAGTTTCGATACTCAATATATATATATATATATATATATATATATAGGACTTAATTGAAAATTTAAAATAAGTTATGTACTTTTGTGATTACCCTTATATTTTTGAAATTAAAAAAAACTTAGAATAATATTTTGGCTAAATTTTGGTCTATTGAGCTTGTAAGCTGGCTCTCGTTTACCATTTTGCAGGGATTTTTCCTAAGCTTGATAGTGAAGTTTCTTTATCATGATGGTAGTTTTCTTTTGTTGTTTGGAAGACATTTGTTTTTATCTTTTGATGTAAATGTAGGTAAAATCTATAAATTTGGGTTTAAAAGTATGTCTGTAAAAGTGCTTTAAAAGACTAAAGGAAGTGAACCATTCCTTGAATTCATTATTAGTATGTATGTATATGTATATGTATATATTATGTATTATATGCATGTATGTATGCATCAGTTGGACCCAACTACACTTGTATGTAGCCAAACTCAGATCCAATCATCCTTTTTACCCTTAGATCCATATGAATCATAGATTCGAAAGGTGAAAAAACTAGGGTGGCTTCAAAATTCATATGGATCAAAGTGTGGAAAGGGAGATCAGGGTCATTCTTTCTTTTTTTAGAATTTAGATTCAATATCGATTCTAATAAGACTAGCCTTATCATTGCTTATTACTACACATTAAGACAATCAACCTATCCAGAAATTTTTCACAATAATAAGGACCATTGACAATAGTACTCCTCCATGAAAGAGGAGTTTTGGTCTACATATATTGTCTGTGGCTATGCCATCTTGTCGTGCTAGCTTGGGCTTGTCATCATATCCTAGGGAGTGTGCTTAGGGTTATATGGAAATGCTATGTTAGTTGCTATATCGAGATCTTGATATCATCATGCTATTTTGATTGATTTGAGGTGTTATCTTGCTTGAGAATATTATTATTTATTTTAAAATTATAGATGATCAACATAGAGCATAAAGGTTTCATCGAATAACTAAATTTATTGATGGATCAGCAGCTTAAGAGCTTGAGAGCATCAACAACTTGAAAGCATTAGAAGAGATATATTCATACTACTCCAAGCTAATGGAACATTCAACTAATCCTTCAGAAAGGGCAAACTAAATTTATGTGCTCTTACACGATGAAAGTATTTAGCAGCAGTAGTTTCCTTATGCTATGTCTAGGAAGAACAAATAGGTTAGCTTCTCGGATTTGTAAAAGGTCTGCTACTATCATATTTTGTGGCAATGAAAATTCTTTAGATGTCAAAGGATGGATAAAAAGAGTGAAGATTCCTTTAGATATTGAGGGATGAAAAAAGAGTGAAGATATTCGAGGCTTTAAAAGTGCCAACTCTGACCGTTATGTTTGCTACTTTTATACTTGAAGAGGAAACTAAAGATTGGTGGAGGCTAGAGGTTGCAAAAAGGGTGTGATGCACCTCTTAATAGCTAGGATGACTTCAAACCATGACAATATCAAGATCTACAATTTAATTATAACATAATCAACACTAAATATATATTATAATTTGGGACACCTACAATATTATTTCAAGTTTTTCTATATCCTTTTTCAGGATCTCCTTTCATGTTGTATAAAGTCTTTCGTTTTATTAATTCAAATCTCTTAACAATGCATTGCACTATTTTTCCAAGTCGAGGAGATCACACCAAAACCTTTTCTAACACCATCTCTATCACAGGTGTGCAAAGGCATATTTTTAATGATTAAAGGCCTTTTCTTAATGATAAAAGTCAAAAGAATCATTTTCCACTAAGGTATGATTGGATGTGTAGTCTTCCTGTTAAAGATATTGCAACTAAGTTGGTATCATTACTATGATGCTATGATGATACCAGTCTGTAATATATCTTAAGAAAACTTAGGAATAAAACTCAATATTAAGGAATAGCAAAAATCTTGCACACTATGGACTCAGTACAATTAGATGTTCAAAAGGAAGATAAGAATAGAAACTCTTATAATAATGTGCTTTTGGTGATTAGATTTTGGAAGAATACAAAAGGTGTGGATCTACTATCTTGTAGACTTACCTTAGATAGAGAATGCACTACTAAATTTGTTAAACTTCAATCTGGATCTGGATTGCTGGAACATAAACTTGGAAAGGAAATTATGGAAACATAACAATAAATGATATACTACCATGGATTGAATTATCAAAACCTGTATACAAGTTAGAAGCAATGCTTTGTATACTGTTTCGTATTTCCCAAGGGCTATAAATATTTGGAAGATCAATTGATACGCATGTAGAGGGCTCAGCTTTGTCCAACCTAATATTATGGGGAAATGAGAATAGATATAGGAGGTAGGTATTTGCTGAATAAGAATTTCTTACAAAGGATAATAAAAAAAATGAGTATACAATATATCAAAAAGTTGGCAATATTTCTTTCTTTTGGATGAATATTTTGCGATCAATTATGACAATGAATAAATTCCATTAGGAGTGCACAACCTAATTGTTGGGACTAACAAGTTGGATGTATTAGATTGTAGCTTTTAAAAACTTTAGAATCATTTTATTCATTGTCAAAGTTTTTCAAAACATTTTAAAAATCATACTATATATATTATATATATACTATTATAAAATAATATATTATTAATTTATATATTATAAAAAATATTATACTATATTATATTGAAAGAAATAAAATGAGGTCAAAGAATTTTTAGCACTAGCAAATTTTTTTGTGAGATCAAAAAAAGTTAAAGTGTTATACTTTTAATGTAAAAAAATTTGATGGAAGGTGAGAATATATGTGAGATTCACTATTTTTTGAGTTAAACATCAAAGAATTAGAAAAGTATACGACAAAACGAGTAGAAAAAGCAATAAAGAGCATTACTTTCTCTTCACTAATGGAGGTTTGATTTAGTTAGGCAAATTTATTGTGTTCAATATGGTACTCCACTTGAATATAGATATAATTATTTTATATTAAAACATTTTGAGTATAATTAGATTTATTGATTAAAATAATAATATTAGTAAATAATGTCAATAATCCTTTATAAATTTATATAATAAATAAAGAAGTACTTATGAGGATGAACCATTAGGTTGACATAGATTCCAACGAATGAAGTTATGAATATAGTATTCAACATAGATGACTTGTGCTGATAGTTTTGAATATGATGATAACTTTCAAAGGAAACTTCATATAGGTAAGAGAATTTAGGTTCATTTTAAAAAATAGTATTATTTAATAATATCAATAACTTTTATATAAAATTATACTACAAATATATGTATTTGTATATGGAATGAGCAAGACCTCCAATTGATAGCACTATTTTACTTTTCTATTTGGCCTAGTTTAATTTGTTATTGGAATAAAATTGAATGATTTTTCTGATTAAGATGTCTTGGACCTAAACTAACATATTTCAGACACATTATAATTATTTAATATTAAGTGTGCATGCGTGCGCATGTATATATATATATATATGTGAAGTGGTTATAAGTTACAGTTTTATCAATTTTTATATTAGTACAGTATATTAGTAATAATATATCTCATAAGGAAAATTGAAGCTCATATCCTCTTTGTTTGTGCATTTAGATAACTTTATATAAATGTAAAGTTGTAACTTATACTTAGTGTTGCAATATAGTTAAGAAAGATGAGGGAGTGAATACTTTAATACTTTCTCTTCATTTCCACCGCTATCAACTCATATAATAGCAAGTAATATAATTAGCCCATTTTTTATTTTTAGGTTGGACTTAGAAGTAAGACCTCAAATGACATTTTTGCTATATCATTAGCTGATTTACTCTACAACTCATCCTAAGATGCACTCTATCTCTCCCTACACCTTCTATGAAAAATCCTAATGATATTTTCTTTTTTAGCCCAAGCCTTCGTATATGGTTTACACATCTATAATAGCAAATGACATGTCGACACTCGATGATACACCCATTCTTTAGAATATTTTAACCAAGTAATTCAAACAAATTCAACCAAAAAATGGATCTTAGTAAAACTCTTTTCATCAACTTTTTTTTCAAAAAAATCAAATAAATACTTTTAGATGATGTTTATTCTAACACATAAAAGGATGGCTTTATAAATGTGCTGTGCTGAAAGAAGGAATGGCACATTTGCATCAACTTTGAAGCTAATTTGAAAATTAATAGGCCAATAATTTTCTATGTGTGTCTTATTTATAATCCTAACTTCAAAGATGACCTTAACTCATTTATTAATCAAACAATATTAGAAGAGATTGTTGGTTTGGCCTTTGTTCTGAATTCTATTGGCAACTAAAATTACATAAATACTTTTTTTGGAATTATGTAAAATTTCTTATTTGCAAAATTAAACCCCATATGAATGACACCAGCATAAAATGACAGCTACCCTAACAGTAAGCATCAATTATTATAAAAATAAAAATTATAAATTGTGATAGTAAATAATAGCATTATTAATTAATAATATTTAACATGTATTTTTGTATGTGAAGAAGATAAGAGGAAAAAATTATAAGATAAAATCACAAATATAAATCTATTATTTAAATCAAATAAAAATAAAATATTAAATAATAATCATTATAATAATTATTACTATAAATTTATTAAATCTATAATTTAATGATACTATAAATTTATGATCGCCTTAGGATGGAAGGAAGCCCAACCCACACCGATGGGAGGGAGATTCTATTTGGCCCGCGTCTTTTGCTAAGGAGCCCCACCGCGCTTTTAAAAAAAATGATGTATTTGCCCCTAAAATATTTTGACCAAAATAGCCCTGCTTGCTTAATAGCCCCCTCACCCCCGCCAGCCCCTCCTCCCTCCCGCTGTCCCGCTTTCCTCCTCCCTCACTTCGGATCAATACCCTTGGATCCACCATTTGAAGCTTGGTTGAAGAGATTTCAACCTATAATCG
The DNA here is from genome assembly GCA_900491605.1 of Calamus simplicifolius. NCBI lineage: Eukaryota > Viridiplantae > Streptophyta > Magnoliopsida > Arecales > Arecaceae > Calamus > Calamus simplicifolius. The sequence goes on along the minus strand of UESW01004347.1, from coordinate 616,987 downwards.
AGCAATGGATAAGTTACTAGCAATTTTTGAAGGTTCTACGATCGTAAAGGTTAGTTTATATCCCCGTCATCAATTTTTTTTTTCGGTTCATGAGTTGTTCAGCCCTGTGTGATCGAACAGGTCCAATCTATTCGGCCACAAGGGCCAAACTTTGTCAACATGTTCGGCCCTGGTGGGCCGAATAGAAGATTTTTGTTCGGCCCCATGTGATCGAATAGAAAAAATCTTATGTTCGACCTGCTGGGCTGGACCGAACAGAATTCAAATCTGTTTAGGGAAGCTACTAAGTAATTTCGGGAGCTATTGAGTAAGAGGAGGGATTGAAAAGAAAGGGATAGTTTAGATATTTTTAAATTTAGAAAAGCTACTAATAATTTTGAAGAGCTATTAAATAAAAAAAAAAAAAAATAAATGAAGGGCTCCTCAGCAAAAAAAACCGTGGGCCAAATAGAATTTCCCCCGATGCGAGACTGACACACGTTCTCCTCTCTCTCTCTCTCTCTCTCTCTCTCTCTCTCTCTCTCTCTAAAACTAGCACCTCTCCATCAGCTCGTCGGTAAGGTATTGGGAACCGTGGAGAAGACGAAAGCCTTCGTCGGAGCACCGTCGAAGACCGCCGGCCATCACCAGAGAAAGATAGGTCGCGATGAAGCCCTCCATGAGGGCGATCAACCTCAACGCCTGCGCCCAGCTGGTGCAGGTCGACAATCGGATCTCCCTCCACTACTACTATCGAATCGCCGATAACCTCCTCAAACAGGTCTCTCTCCCTCTCCCTCCCTCGATCGGTCTTTGTTCTAATTTTTGTTTTTTCGCATCTCAATCTCGATCTTAATCTATTCTTTCGGAAGATGGAAATCACCGATTTTGGTTGGGTTCTTTTCATGAATTATCGGTTATGGGTGTTTGATTAGGTTTAGGGTTTGTCGTTACGTGGATTTTCTTGGGAGAATCGATAAGGGGAAAAGCGGTGTGTAGTGAAATTTAGGAAATTTCTTGTGGATAGGTGGTTGAGATTGGACCGAGGGACATTGATGGATTTGTTTGGTTGAAAATTGGGCAACTGATGGCCAGGGATGATGAAAATGTGATTTTGGGGAAGGGGAGATGGAGGGAGATGTAGAAGGAATAGATTCGATGATGGGCATTAACTGGTGTCAAAAAAAAAACATATGTATATTTAATTTGAAGTTGAAGACAAACTTTAGATCTGCCCCAGTTATAAGGAACATATCTGGGTAATGGCCTTTATTTGATTGGATGTTGAATTCATAACTTTAACAATATCCTGTTCATCAAGATGTAAAGTTCTTTTATGGACTTTTTTTTATTGAACGCTTTGTGATTTTACATGGTCCTTTTTTCAAGTAAAATCGAACTTGGATTTCAAGTTTCATAGTGCTTTGCTCTCTGTTCAGGCCAGCATCTATCGGGAGGAGAAGAATCTCATTGACCTATACATCATACTTCTTAGGTTTTCAAGGTAATAGAAGCTGAAGAATCATGTTTTGATTTTTATATGTAATCAAGGCTATCATGCTATTGTTTATATTTATTCTGACCATGACACCTGGTTTAGTGATTTATTTGTTTATGTCTTTGTTTAAAAAGTTCAAAAAGAAAAAAATAGTTGAGTTAAAAAGCCCTACCCTCTCCGCCTATACTATACCTGCCTCTATCGCCTTGGCTTTTGCCTTGCTACGGCTTGGCTCGATCTACGCGCCTCTGACACGGACAGCCATCATGGTGTCATGTTCTGATGCCTTTACGCTCAGACAAGATGCTACTAATCATCAAAGCCTGGCCTGCATTTGGGTCTTTGCTTCTTTCCAAGGGCTGTGTGATAATTCTTTGATGTCTTCTCCTTTGTCTCGAGATCAGGGGCAGGAGAGAAAGAAAGAAGATCATGTTCTCGCTAAACCCGGATCGTCTTCGAAGTATTCCATTCTGGTGGCAGTTGTTTTGGATTCGGTGCAAGCCGGTCCATCCAGTCTGTCTACTATGTCCCTTATGGCTTATTTGTATAAGGGCCAATCCCCTTTCTTGTAGAAGGGGATTCGTAAGTGAATTAGATCGAGTGCAAGGTTGAAGATGGAGTTTCTGTTCTTTCAGGGATTGAAGTGACTGCCCGTGGTCTGGCATTCCTTCCTATATTTCGAAATAGGAAATTTGTATAGTAGGGAGTCTAGCACATACGCTACGGTTAGTCTGTTAGCCAACGTACGTCCTTAGACAATTACCAATAGTGGTCGAAGAGTCCATTCCTAGCATTGAAAACTTTCTCGACAGGACCGATCTTTAAGCATGAAATCGCTTTTGTTCAATTATGAAATGACGGACGGGAAAGCCAGCAAGCAAAGAAGCGAAGGAGTAGCACGTTTGGGATCTATTTCCTGCCTTGCCTTCTAGCTTTCCAAGTCGAGTTGCCAATACCAACCGGTTTCAAGCAAAGTCAAGGAGCCATTCTCAAGTAGGCCGCTTTCAGTCCTCTCATTGGTAGTGGGAGTGCGGGGGCAAGTTTTTGGGTGAAGGACTGGGATGGTTAGATAGTTTCTGGCTTTCAAGGCATTCTTAAGCCCGGGATGGAGGAAAGCCAAGCTGCGGTTAGAAAGAAAAAGAATCGTCCGCTCTCCTAGCTCTAGAATTAGGTTACTGAGGGGGTAGTCCGTCTACTTTATATAATAATAATAAGAGCTCTAAGATCTCCCTTTGGCTTTGGTTCAATAGAGCCAGATCCCTTAGCTCCGGCCAACCTCAATCAAGCCATATGAGCCACCGGCTATTTAGTCCAGGAAGAAAGGTAGGAATTTCATCTAGTTGCATTCCATCGAACTAAGGCAGGTAAGGAAGTTTGGGGTGGAAGGAAAGGAAAAGGTTTGGGGTTGAAGAATGGGATTTAGCCTTTTCTTTCAAAAAGAAGCTCCGTCGCTCTCCTAGTTGCTAAAGAATCCGGAGCTCTCTACGTAGCTCTTTCCTCTCAGGTCTTTTCGTACTTGTGAACTTGAAGCCAGAAGCTTGGAAACTTGATTGATTGATTTGCAAACTGCGGGGTTTCTAGATGGAGAATGGTTTCAAGTGGTAGCTTTTCTTCCTTAAATGTTTTTGAAAGAGCTATGCCTTTTCAAATTAAAAGGAGTTTATCTAGCTCTTCGACTACGAGTGAGAGTCCGAGCGGATTCCTAACCCCCTTCCGCAACTGGCTAGAGGAACTGATCCTTTCTTCGTCACAAGTGTGCTTGGAATCTAAGTTTTTTGAGCTCTAATGCCGGAAAGGGGATGGCTAATGTCCGGTACTGAGCCGATAGCTTGAGACCGATCCCAGCTCATAACTGCTAATCAGAAGAAAAGGACTCCCTCCTCACTCGGAGCCGTAGCCATAGTCTGGTCGGACCTCCTGACCCCTTTTTATATATTCGATTTTCATATTCTCTTTGGAAGAGCTCTTTTTCTCTTTGACTCGCTCTTGTTCTATCGTTGAGTTTCCTCGTTTAAAGATCTCGCGCAATCTAGGTTTGAGCTCTGATTTGATCTCGATGGCCGGTGGACGGTGGTAAAAGGGAGCGCACACAAAAAAAAACCCTTTAAGCTTTAACACCACCCGACTTCTGCCTGTGCCCTAACTCCATCTCTTCCACCCAGCCCCTCCACTCGGACCACTCCTCCACCAACCCCGCCGTCCTCCCACCGGATGCTAACAACGATGACGACCAGTACCTCTGCGACCTCCCCGCCCTCCTCCTCTTCCTCCTCCTCTCCCTCTTGACCATCGCCTCAGCTATCGGCTGGCAGAGGCGAGCTGGGACACGGCCGGCGATGCCCCGGGTCCTCGCTGCGCCCACAAAGAGAGAAGAAAGAAGAAACCATCTCGAGCCCTCATCGTCTCCTTCACGCTAACGGAGTCCGAGCCCTCATCGTCTCGTTCGCGCTCGTGGAGTCCGATTCCCCCAAATCCCTCACGGATTACCTTGCAAGGCTCCCGGGCTATCTCCAGCTCGATATAAGTGTCCTTCCTGCCATCAGGTTTTTGGTTTGAGCTCGATTGTTCGGGTGCTCTGACGACAGGCGGCGATGTTGCAACCGGTGGTGCAGGTGGCACCGGCGAGGCAGGGGCGGTAGCAGCAGGCGGGGTTCGGACAGACGGTGGCAGGTTTATGGTAAGTTGGTTTTGTGGGTAAGACGAATGCTGTGGGGATATCACAGATTTACTGCACTGGATCTCTGTTTCAGTGTCGTCGAGAGGTGGGAGAAATGATTCGAGCATGGGAACAGGCTGATACTTCTACTTCAAACAACATTGCAAGCCAGCTCCCATCTTTAGAGAGTTCTGTGACCAACAATGTGAAACCAGGGAAGGATGAAATAGCTAATAAGTCTTGGTTAATAATTTCCATATGACATAGCTAAATTCAGTTTAAGTTTGGCATTGATTTTTGATATGGTTCTATCCATTTGATAATAATGGTTGGCTTTGCAGCACTGTGATAGAGGGGAAAAGATTACTTGTGGAGTGCTTTCATTTTAAACTAGACAGGGTTAATCCTTTTCTTTTTCTTTCTTTTTTATCTGTCTTTAGGTCAATTTCATGTGTGATGTAGCTTATTCAAGTTAGATGCTGACTCTCGATTATTGTTATCGGTTGGGCAGGGGCATTCAATGCCATGCCTTGGACTTGGGTCACCTTTTCTTCACCATGACCAGAAAAGCTCCATCAGTTTGAGAAGTTTATAACGAAACTGATTTTATTGTCTCTTCAAACAAAACATTATCTTTTTCTTCAATGATTTAAAATTGATGTTTCACTTTGACTATCTTTAATTCCAATTTTGTTTTGCATTCCAACCTTGTGATGAATATTCCTTTTGGCAACGTGCTTAGCTTTTTGTTTTTATTCTATTCTCACATGATTCAACACCTGCTACTTTTTTGACAAAGTATTGGTGTTCGTGGTACACGTTTGCTGTTTGCTCCACACTTTGGTTTTAAGCATGATCAGTTGTTCCAATACATCTAGACGCAAATGAAACATTTTCTTTTTTGTGCATGTATGTTTGTTGTTCAGGAACTGCATATGCTCAGTCACTTCAAACAAGTCAAAGAAGAATTAGATTTCCATGTGCTCCAGGGTTGTCTATCATATAATCCAGCTTTCTAGAGCAGAGCAGGGAGATGAGGTAGATTCTGACAACATGATAGTTTTCAGTCTGTAGGTGAGAAACTTTGATGTAAGTGATACATGAACATAGCTTTAATACCAGCATCTAGTGCGTTTATTCAACTGCTGAATTTATTCTGTACTACAAGTAAGACATATCTTGAGAAAAATTCAATTTTGGTGAAAACTATTATTTATATATTATGCATTCTTAATGGTACAATTGAATTATCATTACTTTATTCAGCATTTACATAATGTTGATGTGATCTGTCCTGGACATCATGTGTATGTACACTGTCAGATTCTTGGTTGTCTCATAATGGTTGCAAAAATTCTGTCCAGATCCATGATATGGTAAACTTCTAACGCAAAATTTACCAGTCAAATTATGCTTAGTGGGAAAATATTTAAGAGTCAAATTAGTGAAAAGATTATCTTCCACAGGGAATATATGCCATCAACATATTGCTGGGGGCAATTGTTAGAGTAGTGTGAAATTTGTAACTTTAATGAGTCTACACTAGTTCATTGCCCTAGGATATTGGCATCTTTTACATCTATAATGAAGTGCCTAATGTTGTAAAGATACCTCGGTATTTTCTTTACATTAATTTTTATGTTTGATATGTATCATGAAGTTTATGTAAGCAACTGGATGTCGTGCAAATGATTGTAGAAGAAATGAACATATTAACTACAATCTTCCTTCGGTATGATAATGAGAAGATCCTTTACCTAAATGCAATATTGTTGATGAGGCCCATCAGCAACTTCAATAGAAGTCCCAACATGGCTGATACAATTGAATTTTCGATCGATACTTCTACCCCAGTTGAAACTGTTGCTGCTTTGAAGAAATCTATACAGACGTAAGCATAATTAAACCCTTTAGTTTAGTTAATGCTAATTGTCTTAGCTCTACTTTTACTTTTTTATGTTAATTAAACTATTTATTTGTACAGGCTGTTCTATGCCATGCCAAAGTTCTTTATGTAAATAAGATCTATTTTGTGTATTTTATTTGAGTCATTGAATTATGTGCACATGACCATGCATCTTAGTCCAGAGGTATGTTCTACATGACCCATATTTTGTATGATATTTTCACATTACATAGCATAATTAACTTGCTTGATAAACACATATTGTTTAATTATACTTTTAGAGATCCTAACATGGTATTTGAACAAGTTGTACTCAATTACAAGTTGCCATGATTCTGATTTAATAATTTATTTTCTTTGAGCATAAAAATTAATCAAATATAAACTTTTTTAATACCTATTTTTCAACCTTGCAGAAAGTAATTTTGATACCCTGAAAGGATCTTCCAAGGAAAGTGAGCAAGGTGTACTTTGGCATGAGAGGTCTGCAATGATGTCTTATTAGAATATTTATGAATTGCAATGTCATTTCAGGGCATTGCTTACTTTAGTAATGTTTAAAAGAGAGCTAGAAAACTGGTGAAGTCATTTATAAATGGGACCTTTATGAAGTGTCCAGTACCTTATGTTGTGTTGTCTCATTATGTGTTTTGATGTTTTATGTTAGTTATGATATTGTAATTGAAATGGACAATTGACTTTCATTTATTAGTTATTTTGATGCTTATCCTTTGTTGTCATTATGTAAAAAAATTGTATATGTAATGGGTATTGTATGTAAAGAATTATATTATTTTTATTGATACGGTTTTTAATATTAAAAAAATATGAAACAAACAATTATATTCTATTTAAATAAAATAAGCAAAATTTTAAAAATTAAAAATAGAAATATAATTTTTAAAATATTAAAAAAAATTAAAATAGAATAAATATAACTTTTCTATACGATTTTAGACATATCTTGTAGGGAAAAAAAGAAAAAAAATGTGTATTTATTATTTTTTCCTACGATTTAATTTATATTTGCAGGTAAAAATGGTTAAATAATAATAATTTAAAAAAGAATCATTAAAAATAATTATTAGCTAATTTTTTTTATGATTTTTAGAAAATCGTAGGGAATGATGTGGATAAAAAATATTTTTTTTTTTTTTTTATGATTTTAAGGTTTTTTTTTGTAGGGAAAGGAATCATTAAAAATTTTATTAGCTAATTTTTTTTCTACGATTTTAAGAAATTTCGTAGGGAAAGATGTGGACAAAAATTATTTTTTTATTTTTGCCTACGATTTTGGGGTTTTTTTTGAAGGGAAAGAAATTATTCAAAATAATTATTAGTCAATTTTTTCCTACGATTTTAAGAATTTTCGTATGGAAAGATGTGAATAAAAATATTTTTTTTTGATTTTTTTCCCTACGATTTTGGGGTTTCTCGTAGGGAAAGAAATTATTAAAAATTATTATTACCCAACTTTTCCCTACGATTTTAAGAAAAATAGTAGGGAAAGATGTAGATAAAAAATATTTTTTGATTTTTTCCTACGATTTTTTATCTTCGTAGGTGATATGGCTGGCCGTTTCCCCTGGAGTATTATCTTCTGCACGATTTCCGAAAGCAATGATGTGACAACAAAACCCAAAGCCACCAGCATTGGTCTTCGGAACCGGCCTCCAGCGTCGGCCTCTTGAGCCAGACAGCCAGCGTCGGCCTCAGAGCCAGACAGCCAGCGTCGGCCTCAGAGCCAGACAGCCAGCGTCGGCCTCTTGAGCCAGACAGCCAGCGTCGGCCTCAGAGCCAGACAGCCAGCGTCGGCCTCCAGAGCCAGATAGCCAGTGTCGGCCACCAGCGCCGGCCTCCGGCGTCGGCCTCCAGCGTCGGCCTCTTGAGCCAGACAGCCAGTGTCGGCCACCAGCGTCGGCCCCCGGCGTCGGCTCCAGCGTCGGCCTTTTGAGCCAGACAGCCAGTGTCGGCCACCAGCGCCGGCCCCCGGCGTCGGCCTCCAGCGTCGGCCCCCAGCGTCAGCCATCAGCAGCGGCCTCCAACATTGGCCACAGGTGTCGGCCTTAATAATAAATCCCAGTACTGAAGCTTTAGTTCCGGCATTGCCACCCAGCGTCGGCCCCCAGTGTCGACCTTCATACGAGGATTAGTCTTAGGAAACTGACCCCGCGATCTAAGGACTACTGCCAGATAGCTCGGACGTGTCAGCCTGATCAGCGGTTACCGCTATAAGCGGCCCTTATCCAGCAACAGTCCAACAACCTACCGTTCGATGAAACATCACAACGGAACAGTTCCGATGGTTCCAACAGACCAAGGTATACGGATCCCCAACAGGTATAAAAGGAGGAACCGAGCTCCATGCAAGGGGACTCTTTTTCTCTCTCTCAAAAAATAAAACTTGCTGGAGAACAGTTCTACAAAGATCATATCCCTGTTCGACGACTCACTAACTTGGGCGTCGGAGGGTCCCCGCCGGAACCACCGGTCCGGGACTTTTTGCAGGTTCTTGGAGGAAAACGGCGGCCTTTTCCAAAGGACCAAGGCTCTTGAAGGAAGACGACGGCCCTTCTACGCACCCAGTGATTCCAGCCTGCCCGACGTTCGTCATACGTGAGTCGGCCGCAACAGATTGGCGCGCCAGGAAGGGGGAGACAAGCCGGGTCAAAAATTCTCCTCGGAACCCCCTTCAGTTCTGCAAAGGAAGCGATGGTGACCACGCGAGCGCAAGAGGCCTCCTCCAGCCAAGCAGCCGGGCACATCCCGCGAGTTGAGCATCGGAGGTCAACCCCCCTGCTCCATCCCTCGCACCGACAAGCCAACCCGACCGACTTGATGTCCTAGCTCATCAGGTCCAGGATCTGACGATGATGGTCCGGGGGCTGCAAGAGCGTCATGTGGCTACTGTAACTCAACCCCCTGCGATGGGCAAAGGGGCGAGGAACAGTTCAGTCTCACCAGGGAGGAACCTCGCCTGAGGTTTCTCATCGTTCGCCCCCTGAACCTCATCATCAAGGGACCTCGAAGCGACGACGGTCTCCCTCCCGTCGCCTCGGTCACTCCCACCGCCGACCGGAAGAAAAGGAGTCCAGGCGGGCACATTCGTTGCGCCGGCGATCTTCTTCTTCCGAATCATCCCAAGGGACCTCAAAGCGGCGACGGTCTCCCTCCCGTCGCTCTGGCCGTTCCCATCATGACCGGAAGAAAAGGAGGCCAAGCGGGCACATTCTTTGCGCCGGCAATCTTCTTCTTCCGACTCATCCCGAGGTAACACTCCCCGGAGAACCATCCGACGGGCTGAGCAAAGGCTTGACGAGTACCATCGGCGGTTGGACGAACTCAGCCGTCGGATCGCCGATCCCTATGTAGCGGAGTATGAGCATCGCCCCCCGCTGTCTCGCCATATCATGGAGGAACCTGTCCCCCCCGGTTTCGTCTCCCTCAATTGGATCCATATGATGGAACGACGGACCCCCTGGACCATCTGGAAAGCTACAAAGTCCTCATGCAGGTCCAGGGAGCGACGGATTCCTTATTATGCGTCGCCTTCCCGGCCACGCTCCGTAAGGCGGCGCGCGCGTGATACTCCCGGCTGCCCCCCCGCAGCATCAACTCGTTTTGGCAACTTGAACGATCCTTCCTGGCTCATTTTGATGCCTGTCGAAAGATCCCACGAGTTGCCGATAGCCTTTTTGCTGTCCAGCAGAGGAGTGGCGAGACCTTAAAGGATTTCGTCGCTCGATTTAAGGAAGCAGCGCTGGAAGTATACAACCTGGAGGACTCCGTCGCCACCTTGGCCCTGAAGAGAGGACTTCGCCCGTCCAGATTCGCCTATTCCCTGGATAAGAAGCCTCCGCGCTCCTACGTCGAGCTTCTGAGCCGAGCACAGAAGTACATCCGTGCTGACGAAGCAGATTCTTCCAGGAGAGAAGCTGACAAGAACCCCAGTAATAAACCACCGCCTTCTGACTGTGCTGGTACACAACCACGAAAGCCCGAGCCTCCACGATGCTCAGATCGCCGGCCGCAGGCACTGGTTCCTAAAGAGCAATTCACTCCTCTCATGGCTCCCATCTCTCACATCCTGCTGGAGATTGAGGAAGAACCATATTTCAAGCGTCCGACTCCCTTGAAGTCTGGGGGTCCCCGCAACAAGGAGTTCTACTGCCGTTATCACCGAGACTACGGCCACGACACCGAAGACTGCCGCCATCTGAAAAAGGCCATCGAGGAGCTGGTTCAGCAAGGCCACCTGGGCAAGTTTGTTCGAAGAGGCAATCTCCCAGCGACGGGCTCCGCGGTGCCCCCAGGTTGCCCGGCTGGCGTGGACAATACCCCAACGGAAAAGACCATAGCTATGATCTCTTGGGGAGCGGATGGTGGTTCGAAGAGACCGCGAGAGGGAATAGACTCTGTAATACCTTTCTTCGGAAAGGATCTAGATGGGGTAGTTAATAAACATGACGACAACGTCGTGGTGTCCATGACTATAGCTAAACACCCTGTAAAAAGAATTCTAATTGATAGTGGGAGCTCTGTGGACGTCTTGAGTTATGACGCTTTTGTTCGGATGAACTTATCAAGGTCTCTACTCCGACCCGTTGCCACACCGCTAATGGGTTTCACGGGAGACTCAGTGAGCGTCGAAGGTGAAATTGCTCTCCCGTCACGGTTGGAACTCCTCCATGCCAAAGCACCGTGGTCATAAACTTCTTGGTGGTCCGGGTCCCGCTGGCTTATAACGCCATCTTGGGAAGACCGGGGCTGAATCTGCTGGATGCCGTGATTTCCACTAAGAGATTATTGGTAAGGTTTCCCACCAATGAAGGCATCAGAAATGAAGGGGGAGCAAAGCCCACTTCCACCTTGCTACCATCTGTCGCCCAGCCCGTTGAGTGCAGAATCAGCGACAGCCTCGGAGTCACTCGATCCTAGGGAATTGGGAAGAAGGGGAGAACCGGCAGAATACCTTCTAACCCTCCCCTTGGGTGATGACCCAGCAAGAACTGTTCAGCTGGGGGCATCGCTCCCAGAGGAAGTACGTCATCAACTTCTCACCTTCCTGCGGGCCAACACGGACGTTTTTGCATGGTCATCCTCAGACATGCCGGGCGTTCCTGAAGAAGTAATCACCCACCAACTTAACCTCAAGCCGGGGTGTCGGCCTGTCCAACAGAAAAAGAGAAACTTCGCTCCGGACAGGCAGAAAGCCATCGACGAAGAGATTCGCAAGTTAATGGCTGCAGGCCATATTCGGGAGGTCCACTATTCCGAGTGGATGGCTAATGTGGTTCTGGTCCGCAAGGCCAATGGAAGTTGGAGAATGTGCGTAGCTTCACCGACCTAAACAAGGCATGCCCTAAAGACAGCTTCCCCCTGCCTCGAATCGATCAACTGGTGGACGCTACATCCGGCCATGAGGTTCTCAGCTTCATGGATGCTTTCTCTGGATACAACCAGATCCGGATGAACCCGGTGGATGAAGAAGCTACCTCCTTCATAACCGAAAAGGGGTTGTATTGCTATAGGGTAATGCCTTTTGGGTTAAAGAATGCGGGAGCTATTTACCAAAGGTTGATGAACAAGGTCTTTGAAGGTCAGATAGGACGTAACATGGAAGTATATGTGGATGACATGCTGACGAAAAGTGTTCAGGCCGGTGACCACATCGCAGACCTAGCAGAAACATTCGACAGGCTTCGTCGGTATCAGATGAAGCTAAACCCTCGCAAATGTGCATTCGGGGTGACCGCTGGGAAGTTTTTGGGTTTCATGGTGACCCGGAGGGGGATCGAAGCAAACCCAGACAAAGTCCAAGCCATCTTGGACATGAGGCCTCCTTCCAATAAGAAGGAAGTACAACGCTTGACAGGAAGAGTAGCCGCCCTAAGCCGCTTCCTATCCAAGTCTGCTGAAAGGTGTCTGCCTTTCTTCAAGGCGCTTCGCCGAATCAACGAGTTCGAGTGGACCAAAGAATGCCAAGAGGCGTTCGAGGGGTTAAAGACATTCTTATCTACCCCACCACTGTTATCCAAGCCGATGAGCGGAGAAGAGCTCCTTCTATACCTTGCGGCCTCTCCCGAAGCTGTTAGCTCCGTGCTAGTCCGTATGGACACTAGCGGCACACAAAGGCCAGTGTATTATACGAGTAAGGTACTTCATGATGCAGAGACCCGCTACTCAAACATGGAGAAAATTGTCTTCTCATTGATCGTGTCTGCCCAGCGATTGCGGCCATACTTCCAAGCCCACCCGATCGCAGTGATCACAGACCAGCCTCTGAAGGCGGTTCTGGCTCGTCCAGATACTTCCGGCCGGCTGGCAAGGTGGGCCCTCAAGCTGGGGGAGTTCGATATATCTTTCCGCCCCCGGTCGGCTATGAAGTCCAGGTTCTGGCAGATTTTTTGGTTGAATGTACTTGGGGAATGGAGCCACCTGAAGAACCTCCTACGGACATTCAGCCCCTTGGAACCAGCGAAGATGAGTGGGTCCTCCACGTGGATGGGGCATCTAACTCTCAAGGGAGCGGAGCAGGCCTCATCTTGGCCAACTCGGACGGGGTCGTGACTGAATGTGCACTTCGCTTCCTCTTTCAGCTACTAACAACCAGGCGGAATATGAAGCTTTGTTATCCGGTGTAAGGTTGGCTCGGGAGCTTGGGGTGAAACGCCTTAGGGCCTTCACCGACTCCCAACTAGTTGCTGGCCAGATTACAAAGGAGTACGAGGCAAAGGATCCCATCATGGCCCGCTACTTAGACGCGGTGCACTCAATGGTTTCCCCATTCACTCACTTCAGCGTCAGCTACATTCCTCGACAAGAGAATGCCAGAGCCGACGCCCTATCCCATCTCGCGCCTCGGTTGACGGGATGTTGGGAAAGGCTTATGTGGAGCATTTAGAAGTCCCAAGCATTGAGGTACCAAGAGAAACTTTGCCGTGGAGCTGGAGCCCTCCTGGATGGACGCCTACGTTCAATACTTACTGATGGCATCCTCCCGGAGGACCCTGCCGAAGCTAGGAAACTTAGAAGACGAGCCCCGAAGTTCTTCCTTATGGAAGGAAAGCTCTACCGAAGGTCATTCTCATACCCTATCCTCAGGTGTGTCGGTCCCACCGACGCCAACTATATTTTGCGAGAGATACACGAGGGGATATGCGGAAGCCATCTGGGGGGCAGGGCCCTTGCATACAAAGCTCTACGTCAGGGGTATTATTGGTTGACAATGAAAGAGGACGCCTCTGAACTCGTCAAAAGATGTGACAGCTGCCAGCGTCATGCCAACGTCCAACATCAACCGGCGTCCCAGCTGACCCCCCTGGCTGCACCGTGGCCCTTTGCACAATGGGGCATGGACATCCTGGGACCTTTCCCTCCTGCCTCCGGACAACGTAAGTTCCTAGTTGTGGCCGTCGATCATTTCACTAAATGGATCGAGGCGGAAGCTCTTGCTAAAATCACGGAAGCCAAAGTAAGGGCTTTCTTTTGGAAATCCGTGGTGTGCCGGTTTGGGTACCACACACCCTGTTACAGACAACGGCCGACAGTTTGATAACACGGCCTTCCGAGAATTCTGCGAGGGCCTAGGCATCCGTCACCGATTCACCTCCGTAGGGCATCCCCAAACCAACGGCGCAGCTGAGGTGACCAATCGCATCATCCTCCAAGGGCTCCGGGCTCGGCTAGATAGCTGTAAAGGGCGCTGGGTGGAAGAACTTTCCAGTGTGTTGTGGGCCTACCATACGACACTGCGAGCACCCACAGGGGAAACCCCTTTTAGCTTGGTCTTTGGGACCGAGGCGGTCATCCCCGTAGAAATAGGGGCTCCTAGTCCCCGGACGAAATTATACCACGAAGAAAGCAACTCCAACCAGCTAAGGGCTGATCTAGATTTGGTGGAAGAATTGCGAGATCAAGCGCATCTTCGTATGGCAGCGTTCCGTCAGCGAGTGGCCAGACACTACAACTCTCGGGTGCGGCCCAAAACATTCCGGCCAGGAGACCTGGTCCTACGAAGAGCTGAAGTATCAAAGCCAACGGAAGGGGGCAAGCTGGCACCAAAATGGGAAGGACCATACCGTGTCAAAGAGGTACTCCACCATGGGGCATATAAAGTCGAAGAGCTAGACGGGAAGCTGCTCCCTCGAACTTGGAATGCCGACAATTTACGACGGTACTATCAATAGAATTCTATCGTTATTAACTTGAATCTGTTTGATGCATGAATAATAGACGTTCTTATTTTGAATGAGTGTGTTTAGCAAAAGACCGGATCCGCTCCGGCAGTCAAAGACCAACTCCGCGTTGGCATCTAAGACCGGCGCCTGGTGTCGGCAGCAAAAGACCGGATCCGCTCCGGCAGTCAAAGACCAACTCCGCGTTGGCATCCAAGACCGGCGCCAGCGTCGGCATCAAAAGACCGGATCCGCTCCGGCAGTCAAAGACCAACTCCGCGTTGGCATCTAAGACCGGCGCCCAGCGTCGGCAGCAAAAGACCGGATCCGCTCCGGCAGTCAAAGACCAACTCCGCGTTGGCATCTAAGACCGGCGCCTGGTGTCGGCAGCAAAAGACCGGATCCGCTCCGGCAGTCAAAGACCAACTCCGCGTTGGCATCCAAGACCGGCGCCAGCGTCGGCATCAAAAGACCGGATCCGCTCGGCAGTCAGACCAACTCCGCGTTGGCATCCAAGACCGGCGCCAGTGTCGGCAAAAGACCGGATCCGCTCCGGCAGTCAAAGACCAACTCCGCGTTGGCATCTAAGACCGGCGCCCGGCAGCAAAAGACCGGATCCGCTCCGGCAGTCAAAGACCAACTCCGCGTTGGCATCTAAGACCGGCGCCCAGCGTCGGCAGCAAAAGACCGGATCCGCTCCGGCAGTCAAAGACCAACTCCGCGTTGGCATCTAAGACCGGCGCCCAGCGTCGTCAGCAAAAGACGGATCCGCTCCGGCGTCAAAGACCAACTCCGCGTTGGCACCCAATACCGACGCCCAGCGTCGGTAGCAAAAGACCGGATCCACTCGGCACTCAAAGACAAACTCCGCGTTGGCACCCAAGACCGGCGCCTAGCGTCGGAGCAAAAAGATCGGATCCGCTCCGGCAGACAAAGACCAACTCCGCGTTGGCACCTAAGACCGACGCTCAGCGTCGGCCGTAAAAACCAACTATGTGTTGGCACCGAGGACCCGCACCTCGCATTTACGATAGCAACTAAAATCCGCGCTACCATCGAATATCGGTTTTGTCGTTGCTTAGGACAGCATCACGGTCCTATCTAGCGTAACCTACTATACTTAATCCTATCGACTGGCAGTTCACAGCAGTTCGAACAAAGGAAGTAGATCATAATTGAAGGATCAAGATATTTAAAAATATTCATTGATGATGAAGTTTACAAAATTTCCGACAAGGAGAAAAAAAAAAGCTGCTAATGGGCATCCGAAGGCGGGGCATCATCCTCGGGGACGTCGTCAGGCTGCAGCTCCTCGATATCTTCCAGGTCATAAAGCTCCTGGACTTTCTTTTTACAATCTTGGAAGCCGGCGTCGTAAGCTAGTGCCGCTGACTCGGCTACCTCGTCATCGAAGGCTGCGGATTTCTTATAATCCTCTATGACATTGGCCCCCTTCCTTTCCGCCTCGGTGGCTCTTCTCTGGGCCTCCGCTACTATCGCCTCCAGATCCGCGATTTTAATTATGTGTTGGCGGGTGGCTTCCTTAGCCGCATTGGTCTCGGCAGAGGCAGAACTCAATCGAGTCTTTAGAACACTTACCTCCTGCTCTGCTGCCACCAGTTCTCTTCGGTCGCCACCAGCTTCTCCTCGGCCGCCATCAGCT
This sequence comes from Calamus simplicifolius, assembly GCA_900491605.1. Taxonomy (NCBI): domain Eukaryota; kingdom Viridiplantae; phylum Streptophyta; class Magnoliopsida; order Arecales; family Arecaceae; genus Calamus; species Calamus simplicifolius. Next base: position 601,108 of record UESW01004347.1, on the reverse strand, counting down.
TCTCCTCGGCCACTTTTTGCTTTTCTTCTGCCACCTGAGCGTTGTCCAGCTCGTTGGCAGCGCGACGCTGGGCAACTTCCAGTGCGTATTCAGCTTTTTCGGCTCTAAGCCGAATACCTCTACCTCACCCATCAGGGTGGCCCGGGTGTCCTCCAGGGCCATCGCCGCCTTTTCTGCTCTGACTTGTAGGGAGACCATCTCCTCCCGCGCCTGTTCAATGGCGGTGTCACTCAGAGTCCAGAGATCTTTCAGGGCGACAAGGGAGTTCAGGGCCTAAAAAAAAAAAAAAAACATCCAGATATAAAGAAAGCAAAAGGGGAAAAGAAAAAGGATAATAATAGTACAAAAACTTACCCAGAGGTGCCACCGAGGCTTCACGGAAAAAGGTAACACACCCCTGACCTCGGAGGTACTCTTGCACCTCCGCTACTGAAGCTTCCTCTATGACTCGTGTAGCCCAGCGGCTATGGTTTGCCAGCATTGATTGGAAGGAGGGGTCGATACTCCTCCCTTCCCTGGCGTCGGACTTGCCGAGGCTGATCCCGCCTCAGAACCTGCCGCATCCGGCCCCTTAACGGGCAGGGGCGCTTCAGCTGCCGCCCCCGTAGGGGGCAATGCTGCAACTGGAGTTGCCGCTATTGCCGCCGGAGCCTTACCCGTTTCTTTAGGCGTGGGAGATGACGTCTTCCCATCGGGAGATAAATCAAGTAAAATAATTGGAGGAGCCGGGGCTGGAGATTCTTCCTCCGGCGGGCCTTGCTCCACCTCCTTGCCGGCCCTGGCCTTCGCCGCGTCTTCCATGACGGGTTCTTCGGCTTGGGGTTGGGCTGCCTCGCCTATGCGCACGGGCCCCACTGCTTTGGCTTCTGGCGTCGACCCCTTTAGTGACGGCCCTTTGGGGCCGCCCTTCTTCGAGACTTTGGCGCGTGGGGGCTTCACGACTATAGTTCCTTCGGTGTCGGCCATCCCAGCGTCGGTCTCTCTGCCACTAACCCTCCCGGCGTCGGCCCTCCTGGGAACCTTGGTGGCAGCCCTCCCTTCGGTAGGGGACACAGTCCCCGCGGCCTTCCTCTTCTTGGCGGCCACCTGCTTAAGCTTGTGCAATGTCTGCGCCATCCCTACGCAAGCAAGGGATAGTTAAAAAAAAAAAAAAAAGAGAAGGGAGAAGAACAGAGAAGAGAGGCGAGTGGACTAATGCTCACCCCTCGAGGGAATTAAGCCGGCACGTTGAAGATTCTCCTCGGCTATCAGCTTATTACACTTAGGAATATCGGCAGTCAGGAGCTGCCCAAATGCCATCCGGTCTCGTGGAAGGATGGAGGCGTCCCTGTTGGCATCGATATTGGGTACCCCCAGCTTCCACGAACCCCGCTGACGTCCGCGAAGAAAAACTTGTCCTTCCACCCCTTAACGGAGGAAGGAAGGCACAACCTAAGAATCCTATTGGATCTAGGAGTGAAAGACCACCACCCCGACTGTTGCGCAAGGTATAGAAGCTGCGGAACAAGAAATGCTAGCCTCTATGCCCTGCAGATGGCAGAGTACTAAAAAACCAACAATAGTTCGGAAGGAGTTGGGAACTAGTTGGGACGGGGTCAATGAGTACCTATCTAGAAGATTAAGGATGAAGGGATGAATCGGTAATCGAAGCCCGGCCTTAAAAAAGGCCCCGTACAAGGCAACCCTCTCGGAACGGGAAGAGGTTGCCCTGTCGTTAGGGGTGGGATGAACAGGTGAAGGTCCGGAGGAAGCCGTACCTTGCCCTTAAGTTCGCGATGTCCTGGGCAGACAGGGTCGACGCAGTCCCTTCGGGGGACTCCTTGGTAACCCTAGAAGGGCCGGCAACCGCCGGCTGGGTTCTAACGGAAGTTTGTCCACGGTCGAACGAATCCCGGTGGAGGGACGATCGACTGGTCGTGGCTCTGGTGAATGATCAGAAGATGAGGTAGACCATTGGATGGACTGGGATTCAGAAAACTGGGAAGAACCCCCCAAGAACCGGAAATGGAGCAAGAAGGAGAAGAAGCCATGGGAACTAACCTGAGAAGAAAAACACGAGCCAAAGATAGATCACGGAGAAAGTGAATGAAAGACAAGCGCTGGCGGACTCAAAAGGGGGCAATGGCAGAAAAAATGGGGAAGATAGGAAGATAAGGGCAATCCGCCATTATGGCGCCATTTCGAAACATCCCCCTCACCGTCCGATCCAACCACGCGTCCGTCTTCAGTTGGGAGACGTTTCGAAGACCTGCCAATACGATAAGCTCGAAAAGACCGGCAAAAGGGGAATCAACCTTATCACAATGATTCCGTCCGCCTTTTAGTAACGTTGCCCGAGGTAAATCCTCCCTAATCCCAACAAAGGCGAAATAATGACGCGGAAATCGACCACCTAGAGGATATTCGTACCCTTTCGCGGATAAATAAACGCTTACCCATCTCAGGGGTGGGGGGGCATCTGATACGGCTGGCCGTTTCCCCTGGAGTATTATTATCTTCTGCATGATTTCCGAAAGCAATGATGTGACAACAAAACCCAAAGCCACCAGCATCGGTCTTCGGAACCGGCCTCCAGCGTCGGCCTCTTGAGCCAGACAGCCAGCGTCGGCCTCAGAGCCAGACAGCCAGCGTCGGCCTCCAGAGCCAGACAGCCAGCGTCGGCCTCAGAGCCAAACAGCCAGCGTCGGCCTCTTGAGCCAGACAGCCAGCGTCGGCCTCAGAGCCAGACAGCCAACGTCGGCCTCAGAGCCAGACAGCCAGCGTCGGCCTCCAGAGCCAGACAACCAGTGTTGGCCACCAGCGCTGGCCTCCAGCGTCGGCCTCCAGCGTCGGCCTCTTGAGCCAGACAGCCAGTGTCGGCCACCAGCGCCGGCCCCAGCGTCGGCCTCCAGCGCCGGCCTCTTGAGCCAAACAGCCAGTGTCAGCCACCAGCACCGGCCCCCGGCGTCGGCCTCCAGCGTCGACCCCCAGCGTCAGCCATCAGCAGCGGCCTCCAACATTGGCCACAGGTGTTGGCCTTAATAATAAATCCCAGTACTGAAGCTTTAGTTCCGGCATCCGGCATTGCCACCCAGTGTCGGCCCCCAGTGTCGACCTTCATACGAGGATTAGTCTTAGGCAACTGACCCCGCGATCTAAGGACTACTGCCGGATAGCTCGGACGTGTCAGCCTGATCAGCGGTTACCGCTATAAGCGGCCCTTATCCAGCAACAGTCCAACAACCTACCGTTCGATGAAACATCACAACGGAACAGTTCCGACGGTTCCAACAGACCAAGGTATACGGATCCCCAACAGGTATAAAAGGAGGAACCGAGCTCCATGCAAGGGGACTCTCTTTTTCTCTCTCTCAAAAAAATAAAACTTGCTGGAGAACAGTTCTACAAAGATCATATCCCTGTTCGACGACTCACTAACTTGGGCGTCGGAGGGTCCCCGCCGGAACCACCGGTCCGGGACTTTTTGCAGGTTCTTGGAGGAAACGGCGGCCTTTTCCAAAGGACCAAGGCTCTTGAAGGAAGACGACGGCCCTTCTACGCACCCAGTGATTCCAGCCTGCCCGACGTTCATCATACGTGAGTCGGCCGCAACAGTAGGCAAAAGTTTTCAAAATTTAATTTCAAATTTTAGTAAAATCATAGGGAAAAGGTATGATCTTTGCCTACGATTTTGAAAGTCGTAGGCAAAGGCTTTCCCAACGCATCTTTGCCTACGATTTTTTTTTTCGTAGGAAAAGTTCAAAAATCGTAGGGAAAGGCTTTTCCTACGATTTTTCTATCTTTCCCTACAAAAAAATCGTAGGCAAAAGTCATGTTTCTTATAGTGGCTTGCACCAATCCGGGCTTGCAAGCAATGAGCATGCACTTGTCCTTCGTGCTTATAGCTTTTTTTTTTTTTTTAATCCAAACTTCCAATAGCTTTGTTGAATACAATAATATTTAAAAATCTATGTAGATAAAAAAAAAAAATCGTACATAAAACTCAAAGCAGATCGATGAGTTAGTTTTTCTGAAGCCAAGTAGCGTCGAAAAGGCTGCTTTCTCTCATGCCACGTGGACAAATATATTAAACCTTGGGAAGTAATATTAATAATACGGGTAACCTTCAACGAATTGATCCAGCCTTAATTTTTCTTTAACGCAAGAATGAATGTAGCCATGGTATTGATAATAAGGATGAGGCTCCCATCGTCTTCCCATTTGCCGATTCTACCAGCATATGTAGTTACTATGATGCAGACATCTCCAAGTGAAGTTCATAGCCACTTTTCTTTTAACCGTGAGATGCCAAAGAAAGCCCCATGCTAATCAGAACAGTATATATTTTAAATATATTCTCGGTATTTAATTCTGCTCGAAGGAAGGATAAATTTGATAAAAAAGTATGAGATGAATTTTTTTTATTATTATTATGAAAGCAAGACAAATAAATGCTTGACCTTTGGAACAACGGTATTGTTTTGGATTTCACAAAGTGTCATGAGTTTTAACTTCTAATGCTATAATAAGAATTAAGCTAATTTAATATGTCATCTTATCAAGTGCTTGTGGCTCAAAGGGCAAGCATCATCGCGCATCATGCATGCCATGTTGGTATCAAAAGGTCAATCATGTATCGAGACTAAACGGTTTATATAAGCTTAAGACCACCTAAACAGGTAGATTATGGCTTGTCCTTCGCATTTATTCGACTAAATTTTTCTTAATAACATTTATAATTTATAAATATTCTAAATAATATTATTTAAAATTACTATGTAATTTTATGTTATGTTATTTTTGATTTTTCTTTTCACCTTTGAGGTTAGGGTCAAAAGCATTTCAAGCAAGTTTTACCTTTTCTCAGGCTATCAACAACTTTCATTTTAGCTTCCAAAGGCTCATGAGCATTCTTCTTTATTTCTTTTATTTTATCTTATTAATATGCTTTAATTATTTATTTTTTTAACCTTTTAAACTCCATTTATATGAGCCATATATATATATATATATATATATAGCTTAACATGTTAAAAAATGAAAAAGGTGAATAAAATAAAAAATTCCCAAACTTAACTCTTTTTTTTTGAAATAATTAAAATTCCTTTTTAGTTTTAAAAAATTACTTACCTTATTAAAAGTTTCTAAATATCAATAATTAACTTGCTTAATATGATATAATACCAAAACTATCTCTTACATTTTATAGTTATCATAATACCTTACCATCATTCCATATTATAATATCATGATCTAAAATTATATTATAGTACAATTAAATTACAATACAATTATACTATAATAACATAATACTATAAATATTACAATCATTGTTATATCATCATATTATTATGATATAATTTTAATATTAAATTACATTATATTAAATTAGTATAAAAATAATATTAAAGTATGTTTTTGGTTGGACTTTTTCTTTTCCTTGCACTTTGGTATATCAAATAAATATCACCGACATGCTGTGGGACATTACGTTCGGATATTCCGATAAAGCAATACGGACGCTCGCGCCGCCCACGGACGCACCGCTCAACCATCGATCCATCCGAAACCATCTCTCACTTAATTTCAAGTCTTCTTGGTCTCCTTGGCCCCACTGGCTCGGTAGTCTGTTCAGTGTCTAGAGGGAGACCTTTGTTCCCTGTTCAGTGTTGTTCTAGAGGGAGACCTTTGGGTTATGTTTGGATGTTTGGAATGGAAGGGGAACGAAGGAAAGGAAGTTTTTTTTGTTTGGAAATAATGAAAGGCAAAGGAAGAATAAGAGAGAGGAAAAGAGGGAAAAAAATTTATAATAATTATACCCCTGGAAATCAACCGCGAAAAAATTTTGCTTGGACAAAATTTTTTTTCCTTCTTTGCCTTTTCCTTTCCTTCGTTCCCTTTCTTCATCCAAACAGACATTCCCCTTCTTGTCGTGCCCCCTTCCCATTAAATTAACAGCGGATACCGACGCTCTCCGGATCCTATCCCCTGTGCTTTAAAGAGGATGGCTCCGTACTCCGTCATCCCCAACGGCGGCAATGAACCGTCACCCGGCCGCCTCGCGGCGGTGTACAGCGAGGTGCAGACGAGCCGCCTCAACCAACCCCTCCCACTTCCCTCCGTCGTCAGAGGGCCCTTCAAGATCGTCGACGGCCCTCTGAGCTCGGCCACCGGAAAACCCGGTATCTGCCTCCCTTCGTTTCTCTCTTTGGGTTCTTGGTGGAAATTTATATCGATGAGGAGGCCTGAGGTTGATGACGATCAGTATTCTTATAACAATGCTTGTGATGTGATGGTATGGGCTGCAGATGAGATACGGAAACTGTTTCCCAATCTCTTCGGCCAGCCCTCGGTATCGCTGGTGCGACGGGCGCCGCTCCGTTGGAGATGGCCCGGAGTCTTAAGGTTGGCGTGGTGCTCTCCGGACAGGCTCCCGGTGGGCACAATGTCATCTCCGGGATCTTTGGTGAGCGCTTCTTTTCTGTTTTCTTTTGGTCTTCTTTTTCTTTCCTTACCGATTGAGTGTTTTCTTTCTTTGACCTTCGGTAGTTGCGGATGATTTTGTATTTTGGTTGGTTGATTGATTGTTAAATTGATATCTTGATTTTTCCACTGCCCCTTTTCTTGTGGTCATGGTAGATTACCTGCAGGATCGTGCTAAGGGAAGCACAGTGTATGGGTTCAGGGGAGGTCCGGCAGGGATCATGAAATGCAAATATGTGGAGCTTACTTCAGAGTTCATCTATCCTTACAGAAATCAGGTGTCTGGCTCGCCCTAATGGTTCTGGCATCTTTCAGGGTTTATGGATCAGTCTCCCCCTCCTTCCTCTGTCTATCCTGAATTTTAATTTTAAAATACTAGACTATTCACACATTCTTACATTGATTAGATACTAATCTTATGAATGAAAAATTTGTTTAAGGAATGCTGATTTTTCTACCCCGGTCTGGGGTATAGGAGTTTTTGTGGTTCTGTCTTCTTCTACTACATTCTTTCTTTCTTGTTTGCTGGAGATGTTTAGGTTTCTTTGTTACTTTTAAGAAAAAAATGAAGAAAAATATAGAATCAGTCAGTGCAGATAGTAGTTATGGTTATAAAGCTTATGATTTACAAACAATACAATTGTGCCTTAATATTGTACATAAGCATTGTGATCTCCATCAAGTAGAGTATATTGTTGGTTTGATGCCGTAAGGTCTAGTTGGTTCCAATAAACTTTGTTGGCTCCAATAAACTTGGTGATGGTTCCTAACAATCGTGATGGTTATGTTCTGCAACCAGAATTCCCACCATTTTCAGTCCTAAATCCAACCTGTAACTGTAATGCTCTTCCTGCATGTACACTAGAGCCAGATTGACACATGTTCATTCTTAACCCTAACCAACAAACATGGTTGGTAAACTTATTTTGCAGCATTCGATAGGAAAATGAGGCTAGATTTGGTCTTCACAATATCTCAGAATGGTCGGTTGAATTGTTCGAAACTCCATGGAAGTTTACAGATCGACAACACACTGAGTTAAATAAGCAGAAAATGGAACAAGACCGCAGATCTTTTAGTCACCCACTAGTTGTAAGACTTATTTGACACCTTAGTCATCAAAAGGGACATGACCCATCACCTTGAGTAGCTTGCTTGACCTGATAATCCGTAGAAGAATCTAGAAATTATGAAGCAATCAACTTGACAAGTGCAACAGCAAGCCATCTATCAGTAGACTGCTTTTCTCAACAAAACTTGACTCGTTTAAGAGCAAGAAAGGTAAAAGGAGCAGGAGTTGTTAGGAGATATTATGCATAAGATAAATTACATTTAATATCATTGAATAAATTGGATTCATATTCCATTATTATGCACTTTGGAAAGACTATTCTGAGTGGCATTGGCAACCATACGCCATAGTCACAACCATCAAGCTTTTATTCCAGTTTCTTAGATAGACTTTATGAATCCTCATTTGCTAAGTATCTCTAATTAGGGTTTCCTTAGATAAAATAAAACTCTGCCAAGGCCGGTCCAAAGCCCAAGCAAAGGAGGGTTGCGTTAGGTAGCTAACAGCCAGTGTAAAATTTCATCAGATCCTTTAAAAATAAATTTACTAAATCAAACTATGCGAAGGGCTAGGACATCCCCTTTGAATGTTGACTTAGTCCTGAATAGAGCAGAGTGGAGGAAGCAGATTCATGTAGCTGACCCCATGTAGTTGGGAAAAGGCTTAGATGAGTTGAGTTGAGTTGAGTTAGATAAAACAAGTAATGCACTTTAGTTGTGAATATCAAATTTGGATCCATTTCATGTTTCATAATTTCTTCTACAATTTGTTGCCAACCTAATGGCAAACTTTTACCTTTTAATCATGGTTTAGGACTTGCCATGCAATTGGTTTCCAATGTAAAGGCAAACTTTTACCTTTTATTCATGGTTTAGGACTTGCCATGGTTGCTTTTATGTTGACATGAGATGCAGGTTTTGTTGTGAAAACTAAAGGGCTAGATAATAGACTGAAGAAGTGTTAATTAATGGGTGCTTGTGTTGATAAAAAAATGTAACCATCCATTGAGTGGAGAGAAAGGGGAAAATGTTCACTCTTAGATTGTGGAAAAAAAAAATTAATGTGAATAGTAATCATCAAGAAGGGAGCATGAGGCATGATGTATTTGTAATCAAGGTAAAACTACAGAGTAACTCAATAGTCTTGCATTATTCGATGAAGTCTTTAAATCAAAACTGGCCTATCTTAATGTTGCATAACATTAATTGTATTGATATTGCATATCTGTTTGCGCCTATTTGTGCTAGTGGTTCTTATGATACATCACCATGTGCTACCATGTTAGGAATGCTAATCAGTTGTTTCAATTTTTAGTTGGTGGCCTATGAGTATAAATATTTAGCCAATTGTTCTAAGGGCTAACACCTAGCATGACCTGATTCCTTCTCACTTGTTTTGTGCAATCGATTTCTTAAATAATGATGAACCTTATGCAGTCTATAATTGCAACATTTTTTTCCATTTTTGTAGGTAAATTGTTTAATTTTAATTTTGTGCTTTTGATGTGAAAACAGGGTGGATTTGATATGATCTGCAGTGGAAGGGACAAAATTGAAACTCCAGAACAGGTGCTTATTGTCTATATGTATCTAAAATGCCTCTTTAGTAAATGTGGTACATATGATGAGTCCTTTTTTCCCCTCTTTATGTGATTTTAAATTTATTTTGTTCTTTTCATATCTTTTACGAAACTGACTGCTATTCTCTTATCTTTATATGCATCAGTTCAAGCAAGCAGAAGAAACAGTTTTGAAACTTGATTTGGATGGACTTGTTGTAATTGGTGGAGATGACTCAAATACCAATGCATGCCTTCTTGCTGAAAAATTTAGGTAAAATGTTAGAGAGAGTTTCAGTTGACTATGCTACTTAATTCATTTTTCACATACTTGATTGGTAATATTGGTGCTCTGATTCTCTGTTCTTATTGTTTCTAATAATAACTTTTTCACCCTTCATATTGGGGGATTAAATAGGGAAAAGAATATGAAAACTCTGGTTATTGGATGCCCAAAGTCAATTGAGGGGGATCTCAAATGCAAGGAAGTTCCAGCAAGTTTTGGGTTTGACACAGCTTGCAAGGTCAATTTCTTTTAACCTTACTTTTTTTCCCTCTATCCCTCTCTTGCTATATCTTGATGTAATAAATTTATATTTATCCTCTTACAGTGTGTGTGTGTGTGTGTGTGAGAGTGAGAGAGAGAGAGAGAGAGAGAGTTCATGTCCTCAAGTTGCCTATTGTACTCAGCATTTTTAATTGATTGGCATGATGCTCATGCCTGAAGTTGAAAATGCTTGACAACTTCTGTGGCCTTCATTCTATATATGATTTAATCCTTAAAGCCTATAGCTTCTATTCAACTCAATTTTTATCTGATGCATGTATATCCTTTGACAAACTTTCACCTCATTTCACTGCAGTCCCTCCCATTTGGAATAGCATAAATTGGAGTGTTTTGGTCTGTCACTTCTGCTCTTGGTGCAGTTTTGACTCACATGCACAATAGAGAACTTTTGCTCTATGAGCATATTTTACACAAGTTAGCTGGAACTTGGTGACTCTATTATCTTCTTCCTTTTTTCTCCTGCTCAGAAAATTTTCTAAAGGAATTAAGAATGGAGTCATAGCTAACTTTTAGTTCTCTTATCATGGCTATCAAAAATTAGTAGTCATGATCCATCTTTTGGTGATCATATACTTCTGTTATTGCTGTGTTCCCCCACCTTGTTTCTACAATTCAGCAAGATGAAATTGGTAACAAATTTTTTAGACCTTCCAGTTGTGAATGATTGCATTAATACAAAATCATTTGTGTTTTGTCAAAGAATGAATTGAATGCCCTCTAATCAAGTGCAATAAGTACTCATCAATGAGTGAGAAGATCACGTTTTTAGTTTTTGTCACAAGTCTGATATGGTTCTAAAACATGCTAGAGCAGTGCACTTTAGTTGTATGGTGGGGCTCTGTGCAAGACATGAAATACCCTCATTTTTACCAAAGTTGATAGTAATTTTATTATCTTATTTCTTGGGGCCTTGCATGAACCTCAAAGTCTGCCATGTATTCTGGTCAACCTAGTTTTCACTCTGCAGCGGACCTAAACTGAACCCTCTCAAACCTCTTCCTAAGTGATTCTCTTTTAGAGGTTAATCAAAACCAGTATTTGTTTTGGAGTTTTAGCCATAAGAGTGCCAAATGTATTCTAGAATTATAAGATCTTTAAGCATAACGAAGTTGTGTGCTAAAAGATCTTAGGAAAAAAAACTTGTAATGTAAATTTGGCTACCCTAAAGTTCAAATCTCATAGATATTTATAACATATAATATACTTAAATATTACTTGAAATAGGAATTATTTAAACATTTTATTTTTTAATGCCGTTTTCTAGTACTGAAAGGTTCTAAACAACACACCATACTTCGAGAGAATGCCTAGTTTATTTTCATGCTGAAAGTATCAAAATAAGCTACCAAATTTGCTGAAGCTGAACTCACTTTGGTTGACTTCAATTTACGCTAATGCTGATTTTGATTTTAGATAAAATCCATCAAAACTATTTCAAATTTATGACAATGGATTGTTTTCTATTTTCGCTGTCTAAGCTATAATATAATTGCCTCTAACGGATGCATTTTCCTATGTCGAAGCTTCTATCCTCCCTCCAGTAGTGTTGAGAAACCTTCTATTCTCATTAATACACTTTTTATAATGGATAATTGTTTTGTACCATTTGCCTTTTTAATACAAATATCAAGTCTTAGCTGTTCTTACAATTGGATGTCCCACTTATCAACCATCGCTCTTTCAAAAGATTCAGTTTGCCAACACATTTGCTATCTAATGCTACATTTTTTCCCCATGCTTTGTTATGCAGTGATGTTGCAAGCAGTAGCGTTTTTGTCTTCAAATTTCACCTATATTTTGTCAAACCTTCTATTAATTTTCTTTTGTATTTATATCTACAAAGATATCGGTCTTTGGCAAGTTCTGTTAAATATTTGTTACCCACTTGTTTTTAAAGATTCAAGTTCATGGTTGACATGAGCTTCTTATGAGAGTGGTTAAGCTCCAAAATGAAAACTGAAACTTTTTAGTTTCACTTGGAACTGATCTGACCAGGGTTGGTTTCAGAGCATTGGTTCAACTAACCAAATGGAGCAAACATTTTATATATGAATGTCCTCTCTTTTAGTTCTTTGGAGCTTTATTCATTTGCTTTAATTTTGAAAAATAATTTAAGAAAGGCATCTTTTTTCCAAGCTTTGTGAAACTTCTAAGGTCAAGGAGGAGGGGGTTGTAGGGTAGATTGGACCTCTTAAATAGTGAATACAAGAGTCATAGCCAAATCTGGGATATTTGAGTTAGGATCTCCTTTATAGGGTATGGAGTTCAGTAATCCAGAAAGTTCTAAGTATATTCCTTAATTCCCCTCCCATATAGTACCTGGACCAATCTTTTTTGTGTTTAGAATGTGCAGATTGATCATCAACTTTAAATTATGTTGCAATCATATTTATTGCACTTGGAATATTTGGTTTTTACTTTTTTGGAAAGCTGATCGGTTTTGCACTTGTGATTGAGAAAACTGGATAAGGAACACATATTAAAGTGCCTTTTGGTAATTATTGTCTTTTTTAAAGAAAGGCAGGATGCACTTAGGAGGGGAGTTTTACAAGTGAGCATAAAAAGGCGGCATGTGATCACAAGGTGGATTTATATACGCGAGTGCACTTCTTGCTACTTCAGCATGCATTTCATACTTGCTGTGCATTTTGTGCTGTGCATGTCTTTGTGATGTTTCTGGTCCTCAGGCTTCCATCTTGTTGGTGGCAAATGAATTTAAAGCCATTGACTGCTATGTTTTTGTCTTCACTTACAGCTGCATGTGCATACGCATGAAAAATACATACAGTGTGTGCCTTGTGTTGCCATCTAGTTGAAAGTACTTTCTTGATTTCCATCACAAAAGGCTCAACGATTAGTCTCTCTAATGGGACATGCAAGATTTACTTTGTTATTTTAACCATGTAAAAACATTCTGAGACTTGTGGCTGTCTTCTTGTGTTTTAGTCATATTGTTGATGTCCTTACTGATGCATATTGTGGGGCTTGGTTTTTTCTTTGCAGATATATTCCGAAATGATAGGATATGTCATGACAGATGCTCTGTCAACTGGAAAATATTATCATTGTAAGCTTCTTGATTATCGATTATTGCACAATTAATAATGTTTTTCAAGCTGCTTTAAGCATTATCAAGATAGATCGTACTACTTGCAGCTGATTTATAGCATTACTGCAGATGGACCTTTCTTGCTTGGAATATCTGGTGAAATATGGCCTCGTAGTTAGGGTTGGTTGCATCTGCATTATTGATTGTTATTATTGTACGCCTCATATTTAAACATTTGATGATCATCACTTGTATAATGCAGAATCATATGAGGTGGTAAATTCCCATTAAGGCCCAGAGTGAGTACCTATCTTTCCTTAGCCTGGGCTAATTTAAAATTCAACATGCAGAAGTTATTCAAGTTTTTCATCAAGCAATTGCATTGCTGTTTAGCTGCTCATTAGAGTATCTTCATTTGGATATATTTCAAATTTCTCACTCTATCAATGTCTTTTCTGCGCTAATGCCTTCAGACTTTTAATTCATTGAACAATATATTTTCAGCATTGAAAAACATTGAATGTAGATTTGCTGGGTTTTGAAACAACTTTCATATTGTCAGGGTTAAGTGCTCTATTTTTTATGCTGAATATTTGCAAAGCCAGTTATTTGCTTGTCTAAGCACACTTGAAATGCTGATTCCTTCTGCAGTTGTGAGGCTTATGGGGCGTGCTTCTTCTCACATCACTTTGGAATGCGCTTTACAAACACATCCAAACATTGCTGTCATTGGAGAAGAGGTACTTTAATTGTTTTCATGCAGATTTTATTGTAAGCAAAGTATTTGAAAATCTTTAACTCTGCATGTCAGATTACTGGTTCAAGATATTTTTGTCGCTCCTTTCCAATTCTGTGCTAAACAATGATAGACATTTCATGCACTTGTTGCTTCTTGTGGCCCCTTATTTATGGCATGCCTGGCGCTTGTGATGGCTTGCTTGGTATTGTAGTGTCTGATCTGATTTTGAATTTGTGTATTCTAGTGAGGGTTTTCTATCTTAATGAGATGGTTGAATCTCTATGTTTTATGAGACAGTTTATTGAAATTGTTCGTTTGTATAATTGTTTAATGAGAATTTTACAAATTCGAAATGAGGGTCTTGTGATACGAAGTAACGTTTAAAATGGTTAATTGTCTTATACCAAAATTATTAAATAAATCAATATGTACCATAATGGTGCAACAATATCTTTTGATTTGTTAATGTTTTTGCAGCCAAAAAGTGTAGGGAATTGCATTTCTGGAATGGATTGGAGATATCCAAATAAAATAAGGTATAATAACAAAGGAATCATGCCGACCATCCTTGTTGGGACACTAATCCAAAGCGTTCCCTATATATATTGCATATGCTGAACTTGGCACCAGACATCTTAACATTTTGTTTTGGAAAATTCAAGGATGAACAATAAGTGCCCAATATTCTCTTTTTCAGGCCTCTGGATATGGCTCGTAGAAATCCATTTACATTATTGATTCTTATGTAAAGCCTTTCACAATGTAAATATCTTTGTTTGTGCAATTATTTGTTATTCTATCTTTGCTTCTAAGGGTTTTGTATATCTCTTCTTAGATCCTTTATATTGCATATTTTTGCCTAAAAATTCTGCTTTATGGTCCCTCGCTATATGCTTAATGACTAATAGTATGGCATCTATTTAATACATTTCATTTTAACTGCCTTCCATAATACATTTCTAGTGGGCAATTGCATTAGTACCAAAATGGTTGCTTGTAATACATGGCTTGTGTGCATAATCATTTAGAATATTTACATTCATAGATTTAAAATGCCTGTTCATGACTTTCTTCTTTTAATTATTTATAGGGCTATCTCTGTTTGTTTTTTGCAATTATATGACCTTATCATTTGTTGCAGGTGGCTGCCAAGAAGCTTACGCTAAAAAATGTCATAGATTACATCACTGATATAATCTGCAAGCGTGCAAAACTTGGTTACAATTATGGAGTCATACTTATACCAGAAGGCTTAATTGACTTTATTCCAGAGGTATGCCATACTTTTAATTTCCTCGAGTCTCAGATTGGCTCCAAAGGCCCCTTAATTTGCCGTACTTTATTAATAGATTTACAATTATTGGATTAGAGAATGCTGACATACTGCTATTTTCAGGCTCAGCAACTTATAGCAGAACTAAATGAGATCTTAGCTCGTGATGTTGTTGATGAAGAGGGGCTATGGAAAAATAAGCTTGGCACTGAATCTAAGCTTCTCTTTGAATTTCTGCCCCAAGCTATCCAAGAACAACTGTTGTTGGAAAGAGATCCTCATGAAAATGTTCAGGTACTTAAGTTTCTTCTTTAGTTTCTCTTCCCTATGTATTGTGAAAATCAAATAGTCATGCCTATTGTTGACCATGTGTTTTCATTTGAAATAATTAGGTCGCCAAGATTGAAACTGAAAAAATGCTTATTTCTATGGTTGAAACTGAGCTGGATAAGAGAAAGTTAGAGGGAACATATGCAGAGCAGTTTGAAGGGCAATCCCACTTTTTTGGGTAACCATAATATTCACTGGTCATTCTTTCATTTTTCTTTTTCAATTGTTATGAGTTTCATGAAAAATATTCTCTTAGATTTTTAGCTGTCATGCATCTGATCAGCAAATTTTGTAAGGATAGATTTGGAGCTTTTTATCACATTATAAACCCACTGTAATAGAAGTGCCTTTGCACATCTTTCTGCTTTTAATTTTTGCAATATGGATTTGAATTGCAGTTATGAAGGAAGATGTGGTCTGCCAACAAATTTTGATGCTGCATATTGCTATGCATTGGGTTATGGTGCAGGAGCTCTTCTCCACTCCAGAAAGACTGGCCTCATTTCTTCGGTATGTTCCATCTATCGCCTAGTTTCAATTATTCTTCACTTTAATAAATTTGCATATGGTATTCTTTCTATAATTTCAGTAATGCTATCCTTTTTTGGCATTATTTCTTCTAGGTGGTGAACTTGTGTGCCCCTGTTGAGGAATGGACTGTTGGAGGGACTGCACTGACTTCGTTAATGGATGTTGAGAGGAGACATGGTATGTGATAAGATATCCTTGTTCCTTCTGTTTTTATTCCATTTTATTTTCTTTTTTATCTATATTTCTGGTTTCTATGTTCAGAGATACAATGCCAACACTCCAAGAGTAGGACTTAAGCCTTTTAGCAGCTCTGCTTCACCTTAAAGTCTTAGATTATGCTTCTCCAGTTCCATGCAGCCGAATTGTCAGCCCTCCTCTTTGTGTTATCCCATCCCACTATCTTAGGCTGCATGTATAGCATGTTTGGAGTTCTATTTTTCTCTTATAGGATAGACCATGTGCAATGCATGTGGATGAGAAACAGACGCACCTGGGGTTCTAGCTTTGTATAACAATGCATGTGAAAGTATCATGTGTATTAAGTGTCATGTCTTTCTTTTTAGTTGACATGCTAAAGCCTCTGAACTTATTTCCTTTTCAGAAATTTTTTTTATATCAATATTGTGCAAGTATTTTTTCTCTTATGATGTAAATTAATGATGACAACTCTTTGCAACTTACCTTGGACTTTTATGGGGAAAATGGAAAAGCATGGTTGACTGGGTGAGTCAAAAGATGGAAGTTTATAGGAAGACATGTGTTAGCATTTTTACCCTTGCAACATAATGAGATATATGTTTGCCTAATTCTCTGTGTTCTCCTCTATCAAGCCAAGCTTGGAACAAGAATGTTTGTTTGTGGAAATGAACATTTGGTTTTTTGGAAATTGAAAACATTTACAACATGTTAATTAGGTGAATGGTAACTTTATCTGAGCATTTATGTTTAATTTAATAATTGTACTAGTTGTATTGAAGTAATTGCAAGTAATTGTTGGCTGAAAACTATTGCAAGCTGAATTAAAGAGGCATTTGTAACTCTTCTGCTTTTCTTGCACATAATTAGGTTATATGTGAAACTAGTAATGCATGTCCATGTGGAGAAAGTTTGGTGGATTTAGGGGGGCTGGCAATTACCTGGCTAGGTTGTATTATCAAAATCTTTTTTCTATTTTTTTTAATTATAGCATTGCCATTTTATTTTTAGTTTTTTGATACATTAGTTTATCAGCATTTTATTTTAGTTTTTTGAAAGTTTAAAGCCTTGGACTGGATTCTAGTTAGGTGTTCTATAGAATGATCGACATCCTAGGTGATCATTTTAATTTTTCCTAGGTTGCATGGTGAGCATTAATGATTGCTTGTCCAACTTTTTGTACATGGATTATGTGTAAACTTTCTGTTGAAGTTACCTTCCCTGTATAAAAAGCCTTGACAATGTATGGGTACGTAGGCAGCGTGCCATATTATCCTTTGTATTTGATATATTGTTTTTAATAAAAAGAAATCAACTAAATTTTATTTGGTTGTATCTTTGTCTTGCTTTCCCCTTTCTCTTGGTGGTATTCATTCTAAGATGAACTTTTGTTCACATATTTCTGATATGAGGGTGTTGAAGTCTATGTCATATCTGGTTTGTGGATCCATCACATGAATAAATGGTCTGGTTTAAGTATATTCATCGCGTGGATGACTAAATCTAATTATAGAAACTATTTTAGAATAATGTGTTTGGTGTTTTACTCTCTCTCTTTTTTTTTTTTTTTTTGATTGAGTTGTACGTCTTGTTTGTTCGCATACAGGTAAGCTCAAGCCTGTGATAAAGAAGGCAATGGTGGAGCTTGAAGGTAGATGTGCTACTCATGCTAACACCCAAGGCTGCTCTTTCTGTACTGTTTCTCTTTACCAGCTCGCCAACCTTTTCTTTTGGTTTAATTTTTCAGGTGCGCCATTTAAAAAGTTCGAGTCTATGCGAGATGAGTGGGCCCTCAGTAACAGATATATCAGCCCAGGTATGTTATGTCCTTCATTGAATTATTGATCTAAATCTCTTGCTCCTGCAGTATGACTTGGATTGCTTTTAATTAAATATTCTTGGACCTTTTACCTCTCCGCTTTTAATTAAATATTCTTGGACCTTTTACCTCTTCGCAGGCCCCATTCAGTTTTTTGGACCCGGAGCCAATGAGGTCAATCACACACTACGACTAGAGCATGGAGCTTCGGCATAGAGATCCAATGTAGCTAGCGTCCTTTCGATAAAGAGAAACCTCAAGTTCAGTATGCGTTTCTCCTTGTATTACAAGGTTAATAAAGACTTCGAGAGTCTTTTTTTTTTTTTCAGATTGCAAATAATAGCATCTATGGTGTTTTTAGAGCCGTACATTAGATTGAAATTGGTTTCTTGTTGACTGATGTTCTCATTTTAGCATAAATTATTACAGTTGGATTTATCATGAAGCAATCTAGCTCTTGTAATAAGGAGTCTTGATTTTGAGGAGTCCGCTCTTTTTAACCCCTTCAGTAGGCCAATCTTTACACCATTTGGGTCGGGCTTTGGGCCATTTTCGACAACCGCCAATCAATCAATCCATTTACTTTCTCTGGCCGTGCTTCCATTGCCAATTGTATAGCAATGATGGTTCTTGGCAACTTGAGAAGCAAGTGGATAATATCTGCTCCTCTGGTGCTGAATTAAATTATGTACTTAGTAGGGTCATTAAATTGATTTATTATGGATGGCTCAACCACAAATTACTGAATCAACAATGTGATGCATACCCAAGCAAATCCACGCTTGCTTTTAATTTCATAGGTGAGTTTAGAATGTTGTGCTTAATTTTATTTTTTAGAATCTAATTTGATCAAGGGGCAAAGATACTAAAATGAAGAAATAAGATATCTATGTTTTTAATGAACGATTAGCTTGGCACCTCAAAAAATGTATTTTTGCAATCCCCAAAAAAATAAGGGAAGATGGCTTTTAGGAATCTTTTGTACAAATTGCAAATCAACAGAATATGCAATACTGTGGTGGATGTTTTTTAAATTAGAGGGTGGTTTTATATAACCAAGTTGCAGAAAGGAAAATTTTATTGAAGGATAACAATTGATGAATTGAATAATTTGTATTGGTCTATTAATTGTCTAAAATGGCCTCTATGAAGTCTGCCCCCACCTTATTCATTGAGGCAAGCTTGTTGAAAATGCTTTGGGCTTTGGGGCAAGGGTATGTAAGTGAAGCATATGTATGACATATATAGATTTATTGCTGGAGCACATCATGCATTATAAGTTATGCCATTTATGGAAGGCTTGCACATTTGGCTTTGATTCAAATATTCAATCCATCATAGGAAATTGTGGGTTTCTTATATACTTAGCATGATGTTAGGTGTCTAGCTAAATGACAAATTTCAATTTGAAAGGATGTGCTATTCTAAATTGAAGCTTTGCAGTTTGTGCGATCATTGAAACTCCAAAACAAGGTCAAGTAAATTTGAATTTAGTAACAAAAATATATCACAGAGGTCTGCAAATATCTTGAAGTTAATATATTCAAACGAAAAACATTTACTATCTTGATTTTTTTCACACTTTTCTATAAATTTATAATAATTCCCATTAGCTATTTTCATTTGAAAAAAAAAAAATCCATGAAGCTCATGCTTGGCCTTAAATGTTGGGTTTCATTCCAGAGCTTCGGTAGCAATTTAAATGCTTATCTTGTGGCTCTGCCTGTTTCTAGAAAATGGTAATGCTATTAATTTTATAAGTTTGTAAGCTAAAGTATATTTGCTCGCCAACTGTCTAGAAACCTACACTATTTTTTTTTTTTTGGTGATGCATGTTTTTCTTTTATTCTATTGTTATTTTTTTAGAGAGGAGGGAGACCTGCCTGTTGTTAATTACCAAGGCTCAACATTGGTTTCAGTTTTAGCCAGGTTTGTGGAGTTCTATTTTCAAGTTTCCACAATTTCAGAAGTTCTGCTCCATGATTGGAGTTTTGGTCAAAAAAATTGAGGAAAAGCTAAAAAGAGAAAAAATAGGAAAAATAAAAATAACCTAAGAAATGTTATCCACAACATTTTAGATTATTTTCTATAAATTTATAGAAAAGTGTGAAAAAATCAAGATAGTAAATGTTTTTCGTTTGAACTTGGTTGTTGTATTGAATTTAGTAACAAAAATATGTCACAGAGGTCTCAAACACGCAAATATCTTGAAGTTAATATATTTCAAATTTACTTGACCTTGTTTGGAGTTTCAATGATCGCACAAACTGCAAAGCTTCAATTTAGAATAGCACATCCTTTCAAATTGAAATTTGTCATTTAGCTAGACACCTAACATCATGCTAAGTATATAAGAAACCCACAATTTCCTATGATGGATTGCATATTTGAATCAAAGCCAAATGTGCAAACCTTCCATAAATGGCATAACTTATAATGCATGATGTGCTCCAGCAATAAATCTATATATGTCATGCACAATGAATAAGGTGGGGGCAGACTTCATAGAGGCCATTTTAGACAATTAATAGACCAATACAAATTATTCAATTCATCAATTGTGATCCTTCAATAAAATGCTTGAGGCCACCTATTTTTTTGTACTATGATCAAAAACATGTTTTCCTTTCTGTGAGACACTGCAACTTGGTTATATAAAACCACCCTCTAATTTAAAAAACATCCACCACAGTATTGCATATTCTGTTAATTTGCAATTTGTACAAAAGATTCCTAAAAGCCGTCTTCCCTTATTTTTTGGGGATTGCAAAAATACACTTTTATATTTTAATGAAGAAACACTAACACTTGAAAATCAAGCCTCCTCAAAAACACTTCTAGGACTAGATCACTCTTGAAGTGCCAAGCTAATCGTTCATTAAAAACATAGATATCTTATTTCTTCATTTTAGTATCTTTGCCCCTTGATCAAATTAGATTCTAAAAAATAAAATTAAGCACAACATTCTAAACTCACCTATGAAATTAAAAGCAAGCGTGGATTTGCTTGGGTATGCATCACATTGTTGATTCAGTAATTTGTGGTTGAGCCATCCATAATAAATCAATTTAATGTCCCTACTAAGTACATAATTTAATTCAGCACCAGAGGAGTAGTCAGATATTATCCACTTGCTTCTCAAGCTGCCAAGAACCATCACTGCGGACGATGCCAGGCAAAAAGGGTATACAATTGGCAATGGAAGCACGGCCAGAGAAAGTAGATGGATTGATTGATTGGCGGTGGTCGAAAATGGCCCAAAGCCCGGCCCAAATGGTGTAAAGATTGGCCTACTGGAGGGGTTAAAAAGAGTGGACTCCTCAAAATCAAGACTCCTTATTACAACAGCTAGATTGCTTCATGATAAATCCAACTGTAATAATTTATGCTAAAATGAGAACATCAGTCAACAAGAAACCAATTTCATCTAATGTACGGCTCTAAAAACACCATAGATGCTATTATTTGCAATCTGAAAAAAAAAAATAAAGACTCTCGAAGTCTTTATTAACCTTGTAATACAAGGAGAAACGCATACTGAACTTGAGGTTTCTCCTTATCGAAAGCACGCTAGCTACATTGGATCTCTATGCCGAAGCTCCATGCTCTAGTCGTAGTGTGTGATTGACCTCATTGGCTCCGGGTCCAAAAAACTGAATGGGGCCTGCGAAGAGGTAAAAGGTCCAAGAATATTTAATTAAAAGCAATCCAAGTCATACTGCAGGAGCAAGAGATTTAGATCAATAATTCAATGAAGGACATAACATACCTGGGCTGATATATCTGTTACTGAGGGCCCACTCATCTCGCATAGACTCGAACTTTTTAAATGGCGCACCTGAAAAATTAAACCAAAAGAAAAGGTTGGCGAGCTGGTAAAGAGAAACAGTACAGAAAGAGCAGCCTTGGGTGTTAGCATGAGCAGCACATCTACCTTCAAGCTCCACCATTGCCTTCTTTATCACAGGCTTGAGCTTACCTGTATGCGAACAAACAAGACGTACAACTCAATCAAAAAAAAAAAAAAGAAGAAAGAGAGAGAGTAAAACACCAAACACATTATTCTAAAATAGTTTCTATAATTAGATTTAGTCATCCACGCGATGAATATACTTAAACCAGACCATTTATTCATGTGATGGATCCACAAACCAGATATGACATAGACTTCAACACCCTCATATCAGAAATATGTGAACAAAAGTTCATCTTAGAATGAATACCACCAAGAGAAAGGGGAAAGCAAGACAAAGATACAACCAAATAAAATTTAGTTGATTTCTATTTATTAAAAACAATATATCAAATACAAAGGATAATATGGCACGCTGCCTACGTACCCATACATTGTCAAGGCTTTTTATACAGGGAAGGTAACTTCAACAGAAAGTTTACACATAATGCATGTACAAAAAGTTGGACAAGTAATCATTAATGCTCACCATGCAACCTAGGAAAAATTAAAATGATCACCTAGGATGTCGATCATTCTATAGAACACCTAACTAGAATCCAGTCCAAGGCTTTAAACTTTCAAAAAACTAAAAATAAAATGCTGATCAACTAATGTATCAAAAAACTAAAAATAAAATGACAATGCCATAATTAAAAAAAATAGAAAAAAGCTTTTGATAATACAACCTAGCCAGGTAATTGCCAGCCCCCCTAAATCCACCAAACTTTCTCCACATAGACATGCATTACTAGTTTCACATATAACCTAATTATGTGCAAGAAAAGCAGAAGAGTTACAAATGCCTCTTTAATTCAGCTTGCAATAGTTTTCAGCCAACAATTACTTGCAATTACTTCAATACAACTAGTACAATTATTAAATTAAACATAAATGCTTAGATAAAGTTACCATTCACCTAATTAACATGTTGTAAATGTTTTCAATTTCCAAAAAACCAAATGTCCATTTCCACAAACAAACATTCTTGTTCCAAGCTTGGCTTGATAGAGGAGAACACAGAGAATTAGGCAAACATATATCTCATTATGTTGCAAGGGTGAAAATGCTAACACCTGTCTTCCTATAAACTTTCATCTTTTGACTCACTCAGTCAACCATGCTTTTCCATTTTCCCCATAAAAGTCCAAGGTCAAGTTGCAAAGAGTTGTCATCATTAATTTACATCATAAGACCAAAAATACTTGCACAATATTGGTATAAAAAAAATTTCTGAAAAGGAAATAAGTTCAGAGGCTTTAGCATGTCAACTAAAAAGAAAGACATGACACTTAATACACATGATACTTTCACATGCATTGTTATACAAAGCTAGAACCCCAGGTGCGTCTGTTTCTCATCCACATGCATTGCACATGGTCTATCCTATAAGAGAAAAATAGAACTCCAAACATGCTATACATGCAGCCTAAGATAGTGGGATGGGATAACACAAAGAGGAGGGGCTGACAATTCGGCTGCATGGAATGGAGAAGCATAATCTAAGACTTTAAGGTGAAGCAGAGCTGCTAAAAGGCTTAAGTCCTACTCTTGGAGTGTTGGCATTGTACTCATAGTGCCTAATCTCTGAAAATGGAAACCAGAAATATAGATAAAAAAGAAAAATAAAATGGAATAAAAATAGAAGGAACAAGGATATCTTATCACATACCATGTCTCCTCTCAACATCCATTAATGAAGTCAGTGCAGTCCCTCCAACAGTCCATTCCTCAACAGGGGCACACAAGTTCGCCACCTAGAAGAAATAATGCCAAAAAAGGATAGCATTACTGAAATTATAGAAAGAATACCATATGTAAATTTATTAAAGTGAAGAATAATTGAAACTAGGCGATAGATGGAACATACCGAAGAAATGAGGCCAGTCTTTCTGGAGTGAAGAAGAGCTCCTGCACCATAACCCAATGCATAGCAATATGCAGCATCAAAATTTGTTGGCAGACCACATCTTCCTTCATAACTGCAATTCAAATCCATATTGCAAAAATTAAAAGCAGAAAGATGTGCAAAGGCACTTCTGTTACAGTGGGTTTATAATGTGATAAAAAGCTCCAAATCTATCCTTACAAAATTTGCTGATCAGATGCATGACAGCTAAAAATCTAAGAGAATATTTTTCATGAAACTCATAACAATTGAAAAAGAAAAATGAAAGAATGACCAGTGAATATTATGGTTACCTAAAAAAGTGGGATTGCCCTTCAAACTGCTCTGCATATGTTCCCTATAACTTTCTCTTATCCAGCTCAGTTTCAACCATAGAAATAAGCATTTTTCAGTTTCAATCTTGGCGACCTAATTATTTCAAATGAAAACACATGGTCAACAATAGGCATGACTATTTGATTCACACAATACACAGGGAAGAGAAACTAAAGAAGAAACTTAAGTACCTGAACATTTTCATGAGGATCTCTTTCCAACAACAGTTGTTCTTGGATAGCTTGGGGAAGAAATTCAAAGAGAAGCTTAGATTCAGTGCCAAGCTTATTTTTCCACAGCCCCTCTTCATCAACAACATCATGAGCTAAGATCTCATTTAGTTATGCTATAAGTTGCTGAGCCTGAAAATAGCAGTATGTTAGCATTCTCTAATCCAATAATTGTAAATCTATTAATAAAGTAGGGCAAATTAAGGGGCCTTTGGAGCCAATCTGAGACTTGAGGAAATTAAAAGTATGGCATACCTCTGGAATAAAGTCAATTAAACCTTCTGGTATAAGTATGACTCCATAATTGTAACCAAGTTCTGCACGCTTGCAGATTATATCAGTGATGTAATCTATGACATTTTTTAGCGTAAGCTTCTTGGCAGCCACCTGCAACAAATGATAAGGTCATATAATTGCAAAAAACAAACAGAGATGCCCTATAAATAATTAAAAGAAGAAAGTCATGAACAGGCATTTTAAATCTATGAATGTAAATATTCTAAATGATTATGCACACAAGCCATGTACTACAAGCAACCATTTTGGTACTAATGCAATTGCCCACTAGAAATGTATTATGGAAGGCAGTTAAAATGAAATGTATTAAATAGATGCCATACTATTAGTCATTAAGCATATAGCGAGGGACCATAAAGCAGAATTTTTAGGCAGAAAATATGCAATATAAAGGATCTAAGAAGAGATATACAAAACCCTTAGAAGCAAAGATAGAATAACAAATAATTGCACAAACAAAGATATTTACATTGTGAAAGGCTTTACATAAGAATCAATAATGTAAATGAATTTCTACCAGCCATATCCAGAGGCCTGAAAAAGAGAATATTGGGCACTTACTATTCATCCTCGAATTTTCCAAAACAAAATGTTAAGATGTCTAATGCCAAGTTTCAGTAGATGCAATATATATATAGGGAATGCTTTGGATTAGTGTCCCAACAAGGATGGTCGGCATGATTCCTTTGTTATTATACCTTATTTTATTTGGATATCTCCAATCCATTCCAGAAATGCAATTCCCTACACTTTTTGGCTACAAAAACATTAACAAATCAAAAGATATTGTTGCACCATTATGGTACAGATTGATTTATTTAATAATTTTGGTATAAGACAATTAACCATTTTAAACGTTACTTCATATCACAAGACCCTCATTTCGAATTTGGAAAATTATCATTAAACAATTATACAAACGAACAATTTCAATAAACTGTCTCATAAAACATAGAGATTCAACCATCTCATTAATATAGAAAACCCTCACTAGAATACACAAATTCAAAATCAGATCAGACACTACAATACCAAGCAAGCCATCACAAGCGTCAGGCATGCCATAAATAAGGGGCCACAAGAAGCAACAAGTGCATGAAATGTCTATCATTGTTTAGCACATAATTGGAAAGGAGAGACAAAAATATCATGAACCAGTAATCTGAATAAAAGGCAAATATGGGCTAAAGACAACTGTCCTACCAGGTCATGAAAGAATTGAGATACAAGAAGATTAAATTAAGAACCATAACATTAAGAAATTGGAATTAAACTAATTGAAAACTTTGACTTAAATTGCAAATTATGCGTTGAGAGATCGTTCACAAGTATGACAAATAAAGGGGAAAGACATTGCCAACTTAAATGATTTGGTCCACACAGTCAATATTATGTTTAAAATTGTGGTGGCAAATGAGCCTTGCACATTGATGTGTACATGCGTTTTTGTTTTATGAAAAAAATATTTAGGTTTGCAAAAACATGATAAATATGACAGTCGCATGATGGGATATTGACCAAAGTTTTTGTGTAACAACAATACATAATTCCACAAATATCAAGGAAAATATATCAAATGGTACCATCTTGTTTAATATCACAATATTTGAAAATTCTTATGAAACACATACATTTCCAAATTCCCCAGTAGAAAATTTTGGTATCTTCATACACATAAAAACTTCATCTAAAATAAGCAAGAGTTCCTCATTAGATGAGATGTCAATCAAAGCTTTATATATATACAACATGCATCAAGATGCAGCATATGAACCCCACAAGCTTTCCTATGTATTGCGCTTGCTTTACTTCATACAGCCTAACCCAAAAGTGTAGCAACAGTTATGAGCGCCTCGAGACAACCTCAAAGACACCATTGTAATCATTAATTAGCATTACAAGAAAATACTGAAATAGCGATGCAAATTTAGCGACGCAATTATGCGTCGCTAAATTGCAACCATTTTACGATGCCTCCATGACAACAAAACATTGCGACGCAATTAGCGACGCATTAGCAACTCAATAAATCAAAAAATTAAAAAAAAATTAATTTTTTTATTTAGCGACACAAATAATGCGTCACAATATTTTTAAATTAATTTTTTATAAAATATAAATATGGGAAAAAAATATTGCGATGCAACTCAGTGCGTTGCAATGTTTTTAAAAGAATTAAATATGTTAAATAGTGACACATTAGCGACGCAATAAATCAAAAAATTAGAAAAAATATTTTTAATTTAGTGATGCACCAATTGCATCACAAATAATTTAAATAAAATTAATTTTTATAAAATATAAATATTAGAAAAAAATATTGCAATGTAACTCAGTGCGTTGCAATGTTTTTAAAAAATTAAATATATTAAATAGCGACACATTAGCGATGCAATAAACTAAAAAATTAAAAAAATTATTTTTTAATTTAGCAACGCAATAACTGCATCACAATTATTTTAAATAAAATTAATTTTTATAAAGTATAAATATGAGAAAAAATAATTGCGACACAACACAGTGCATCGCAATGTTTTTAAAAAATTAAATTATATTAAATAGCGATGCATTAGCGACGCAATAAACCAGAAAATTAGAAAATTAATTTTTAATTTAGTGACGCAATATATGCATCGTAATTATTTTAAATAAAATGAATTTTTATAAAATATAATTATAAGAAAAAAATATTACGATGCAATTCAGTGCGTCGTAATATTTTTTAAAAAATTAATTATGTTAAATAGCGATGCATTAGCGATGCAATAAACCAAAAAATTAGGAAAATTATGTTTTAATTTAGCGACGCACTTGTTGCGTCACAATTATTTTAAATAAAATTAATTTTTATATAATATATCATATTAAAAAATTACGATGCAACCCTTTGCATCGCAATTTTTTTTAAAAATTAATTATGTTAAATAGTGATCAGTCCGAGATCAGTCATGGCCGATCGGGATCAGGGCTTGGATCGATCGCAACCGTCGGATCATCGGCGATCGGACCGATCACCACTGTCCGAGATCGGTCATGGCCGATCGGGATCAGGGCTTGGATAGATCACAACCGTCGGATCATCGGCGATCGGACCGATCGCCACGGTCGAGATCGATCGTGGCCGATCGGGATCAGGGATTGGATCGATCACAACCGTTGGATCGTCCGCAATCTCGGACCGATCGCCACGGTCCGAGATCGGTCGTGGCTGATCAGAATCAGGTCTTGGATCGATTGCAACCGTCGGATCGTCAGCGATCTCGGACCGATCGCAATGGTCCGGGATCGGTCATGGCCAATCTGGATCATTGCTTGGATCGATCGTAACCATCGGATCGTCGCCGATCTCGGACGGATTGCGATGGTCCGAGATCGGTCATGGCTGATCGGGATCACGGCTTGGATTGATCGCAACCGTCGGATCATCGCCTATCGGATCGATCGCGATGGTCCAAGATCGTTCATCGCCGACCAGGATTGATCAGGGCTTGGATCGATGGCTAGCGACGACCGCGACTATGTTCCTAGTGTGGAAGAAAAAAATGGAAGTTCTGGGTACAATCAAATCAAAATGCACCTGGACGACGAAGAGCATACAGCCAAAAGAACTCACTGAGAATTTCTGTCATCGCTCTTTGATATGTGGCACCAGCATTCTTTAGCCCGAACGGCATAACCTTGTAGCAGGCTTCCACCATTGAGATTATCAATGAAAATGCCCTTCTCTGTTCTCAACATGTGGCTTTGTTACTGCAGTCTAATGTGTGAGACTATACCTTTACATCGTGATTACCAAACCTTGCTTCCAAAAGAAAAGGCACTTTTCAGGAAGGTTGGTAGAGTGATTCTTCTTGCATAGCTGCATTTTATGAACTTTGTATGTTTCTTTTTTTCTCAAAACAAGGAAAAAATGACTTCCCACACACACACACACACACACACACACACACACACACACGGGGGGAGACAGAGAGAGAGAGGAGCTTTTTCAGAAAAATTATCAAGAGCGGTTGATGAGAGTCTCTTAGTTTTGTAATCTTGATGTGACTTTTGTAATCTTGATGTGACTTAGTGTAATTAGTGGCTGGTCCATCATTTGTTCGGTGTGCAGTAGAAAATCTTAGTTTCATGGGTCACAAAGTGAAAGCTTATTCTGGTATATTGTGCGACAATGGGCTAGTTCTATTGAAATGGATCAGCAGCAAGCACATGGGATTTGCATAACATTGATATATCCACACAGACAATCTGATGAATTGTTTCGTTATTGCTTTAGATTTAGATGAGAGGATGCTAAAACAGCAGCTAGAGGAGGAGGAACGCAAACGTCAACGTCGAGAAAGGAAGAAGGAGAAGAAAGTGAGTACATTGGACTGTGGTTTCCTGTTCTCAAATGTCACTTCTGTCATTATTTTTGCTTGAAACAATATCTAGATAGAGCTTATCAGCATATTAAAAGACTAAAAGTAAACTCACAGTTTGTGCTTGAAGTGGTAAAGAACTGAGTGTCTAGGCATGCTTGCCTGTTAATTTTGGAGCATGCCAGTATCCAGCATGTGCAATGTACATGCATTACTTGAAGGCACCGCTTAACAGTAAAGAGGGCATGCCATTTGGTGTCTGAAATTCCTGAAAAATTATGCAGTGGCTTCAGGAGTTCTGGCAAATTATGCAGTGGCTTTAGGAGTTCTGGCCTGCCCATTATATTAGGATTCTATAGCACTTTCTGAATTAGACTCAAGATTTTTATACATTCATCAGGACTCCGAATATGCAGGTCTCTTAGATGCTTTTTACCCCCCTCTGCAGGTTAGGTTCCAGACCCTCCTCTAAACTAAGTGTTTTTATTCTTATTTACTCTATTAGTTGTATGGGATTTTGATAGATTTCGTTTTCTCCTG
The DNA here is from genome assembly GCA_900491605.1 of Calamus simplicifolius. NCBI lineage: Eukaryota > Viridiplantae > Streptophyta > Magnoliopsida > Arecales > Arecaceae > Calamus > Calamus simplicifolius. Next base: position 571,907 of record UESW01004347.1, on the reverse strand, counting down.
GTTGTGCCAGAACTCTGTGAATAGTAGTCTGGTCATTAAAATGTCCAGCTATAAAATACAGCTTACAAAGATTCCAGTCAAAAAGACTGTCCAATTAAAATAGTAGAGATATGGCATTATCTTGATATTACAATATTTATTTGCATTTATATGATCGTCCTAATTGGTCATGGTTTTGTTTTGTCAATATGATCCCACTGGTGATCAAATTACAAGTTGGTGTTCTGCACACTGGGTGTATGCTTAGATTCTTCCTTTCAGAGAAAATATGTGCATGTAGATCATTTGGACCCAGAAGAATGATAACTAATAGAGCTCATTCTGTTATATTTCTAAAGCAACCCCTTTTCCTGTTGTTGAGGAAGCACATCTCTTAGAGCTGGAAGTACATAAAACTGAGAAAAATATTTCTACCAGTTTCCTGCCAGACAGAATTATTGTTCATAAACTAATGTCTGCATTATAAACCAGCAAAGTAAATGCAACATCTAAATGCAGATGGAAAAATTTGATTATAAAAAGTGGAGAACATTGCTACAAATTAGAAGTTAAATATTCTTTATCACACTGGCCGCATTCATAACCCACTGCATGCATAGCCATGCGCACTTTTCTCAGTTACAAGGTTTTAAAGTTGGTTGTGCGACCTGTTGACAGAGTCCAGCATCAAGGATCTTTGAACGTGATCAACAAGAAAACATGACTTGCAACCATAAGGATTAGCATTTTACTTCATTCTAACATGATAGTTTGCCAAGGCGACTCTACTGGAAGCTCCCTTTGCGCCTTCCAGTTGGGAACCTCCATCCTTTCTAAGTGGTGTTAGACTATGTTTTTGGACTCTTTTGATTACATGAAATGGACCGAAAATCTACATCATTGTTGCTTTGGTAACTGACAAGTTGAACTTTGAAACCCAGAAAGAGAAGGTTGCGCAGGATGAACCAGAGGACATTGATCCTGATGTGGCTGCCATGATGGGATTTGGAGGTTTTCGGTCATCAAAGAAGTGAGGAGTGCTTCATCGGAGTCTTCAATACAAGGCACTCAACATTTGCTGGCACCATCGTCCAGTGAGAAATATAGCAGAGCAATTACGTCCCAGCAGTGCTCTGTTTTGCTTCTGGAATTGTAATACGATGATCATGAATGGCTGTAGACGACTTTCTAAATCCCACGGAATTGAAGGTTGCTATGTGAATGTTCCTACTGTCAAAGTTAAAATGATCTATATTCTCCGAAATTTGTGATTTTCAATGAATATGCTCTCTGGTATCTTCGATAGTTCAGGAATGCTATCCCTGTAATTCTATGAAAGGGCATGTAGTTACTGATTTTGAGAGAAAAATAGTACAAATTGATCTGTTTGCTATGGTGTTATGTTCTCATATATTCAGGAAGTGAACAAATTGGAATATCGAAGTTCTTCGGTGTGTTTTTATTTTGTTTAACTCCTAAGCTAAAAATTAGTTCCCTCGGGTTGTGAAAGCAGCACACATGCTGTAGTCACCTTGATACATGGGTTTACCACCCTCTGGTTGTTTATTGGGAGAAAGCTATTTTTTGCTCATATGTGCAAGTACTTCTTCCTTCTTTGCATAAACATGCGATGAAATTAGTCATCCACAAAATTAATCTTACGTATTTAAGATACAAGCTCTACATGAAGCAAAATTCTGAGTCTCACTCAACTACCATTGTCTACAAGAAAATGATTTAATTTCCTTGCAAAAAAAAAAAGAAAGAAAAAGGAGGTGGTAAATCAAATTTTATAGTTCTTTTTGAATTTTGATAAATGGTGCATCATGGTAAGTTGGGACTTACCCTTACTATAACCCCTCTCTAATTCCAGCTTAAGATCCTTAAATATTTGGACAGGATGGTTTGGATTTGAATTTTGAGCGTTGCCTTGCTGAAAAGTTGGATACGCGTTTCTTCTTCTTCCTTTTCTTCGGAGGAAAAAAAAAAAAAAAGTTTGCAGAGCGGCGGGTCCTGCAGCTGCTACACGGCCGCGCCACCTGCTTCCACATCCGGGAGATCCACGCCCACGTCCTCCGCCACCGTCTCCACTTCTCGAACCTCGTCCTCGCCCACCTCGTCTCCGTCTGCGCCGCCCTCCGCCGCCTCCCCTACACTCGCCGCCTCTTCCTCTCCCATCCCTCCCCCTCCCTCCCCCTGTTCAACGCCACGCTCAAGGCCCTCTCCCTCTCCCCTTCCGCCGCCCCGGATGCCCTCCACCTCTTTTCCCTCCTCCGCCACCACTCCCTCTCCCCCGACCGCCTCACCTTTGCCCCCTTTCTCAAAGCCGCCTCCTTTCTCCCTGCCACCCTCGGCAGCTCAGTCCACGCTCTTACCCTCGTCTCCGGCTTCTCCACCCACCCTCCCGTCGCCGTCGGAATCCTCGAGTTCTACACCAGTTCCGGCGAAATGAACTCCGCTCATCGAGCGTTCGACGAAATGTTCCAAAAAGATGTGGTTGCTTATAACCTGATGATCAATGGGTACTGTAAAAGAGGCGACTGTGATATTGCATTCCGCCTCTTTGGCCAGGATAGCTGAGCGGAGCATTGTCACGTGGAATTCCATGATCGCCGGCTTGGCACGCTGCGGCCGGGATGGCGAAGCTCTAGGGCTTTTCCGGGAGATGTGGGACGATTCCGGGTTCGAGCCGGATGACGCCACATTGGCCACAATTACGCCGGTTTGTTGTCGACTGGGGGCTTTGGATGTTGGTAAGTGGATTCATCATTATGCCGATAAGAAAGGATTATTGAATACTGCTGTCAATGTGGCGAATTCCATCATGGATATGTACTGCAAATGCGGGGATCTGGCATCTGCTCAATTGGTATTCAATGAAATGCCAAAGAAGAGTGTGGTCTCTTGGAATGCTATGATCATGGGGTTGGCTTTCAACGGGCATAGTCAAACTGTAATTAATTTGTTGGAGAAGATGAAGAGGTGTGGAGTGGAGCCCAATGCCGGGACCTTTGTCGGGGTTCTCGTGTGCTGCACTCATGCCGGATTGGTGGAGAGGGGCCGCGAATTGTTCACTTCGATGGTTGAGTATTATGGCATCAAGCCAAAGCTTGAGCATTATGGGTGTGTGGCTGATCTCTTGGGGAGGTGTGGGCTTGTCAGAGAGGCTCAGGAGATGGTTAGGTGCATGCCGATGAGGCCGAGTGCTGCCATCTTGGGGGCGCTGCTCAGCGCATGCCGGAGTTATGGTGAGCTCGGCATTGCAAAGATGGCCGTCAAGGAGCTTATCGAGCTCGAGCCTTGGAATTCTGGGAATTATGTGCTATTAGCCAATGTTTATGCCGAGTCTGGCCGGTGGGAAGAGGCCGAGAACGTGGGTGGTTGATGAAGGGGAAGAGCGTGCCAAAGGTGCCAGGGCACAGCCTCGTTGGACAAGGATAGGGTTTAAGCGATTAATGGTCTGTTACTTGGAACTCTCAAAAGAAGGAAGAGCCCTACGTTTAGCTTCAACACTGTTTACCTCCAGTTGGCTCAAGGGGCATATCGTTGAACACGGTTAAGAAACGCTTTGACATGAGGGCCTATGTTTGGCTAACACTGTTTACCTCCAATTGGCTTTTAAGGGGCATATCGTCGAACACGATTTAGAGCTGGAAGAAAGGCTTTGAGATGGAGACCATCCTTCTTCATCGAAATGACTCGCATGTTAGAATTTAGAAGGCCAACACCAAATTGATGTAGGCTTAAATGGTTTTGGCCAGGACTCGAAACATTGCGAGTGAGAGACTGTCGTGATGATGCTTTGCAGCAGAGCCAGAACCCCAATAATCTGGATTCGATTCTACCATACATAATATAAATTCGCCTTTATAATTACTGATGAACATCTGAGAATTAACCAGAGAATGTATTTATATCTGAGGGAATCAAGGTAGATCATTGCATTTATTACATTCTTTGCAACAGCCATGTGATATTATTTCTTAGAAGCCCCCTGTTAATTGCGATCGTCAATTTCTCCATTTTGCATTTCAGACTCGAGCCAACTTCAAGCTCAGGTGGAATTTATTATCTAACAGTTGTCACACATGATATGAAAAGAGAATAAATGCGCAGCAATCCAATCAAGGAAAGGAGTGCAAAATATTAAAAATCTAAGAGGAAAAGAGTAATTACATGATGTCGAGGTGCAAAGAAAGAAACCAACTAAATAAGACAGGAGCTTAAACCCAAAAGGTTGAATATAAAGGAAGAAACACAGAATTTCAAGAAGACTGGGCACCTTGTTTGCTAAACAAATAATACTGTAAATGCCCAAAATATCATCTTTATCTTCTTTCCAAAGGTGAGGACATTCAAGAACTGAAGAGTCAACCATATGGTAAAGATCACATGCAATTGTAACCAAGACAACCGAATAGTACAACTGAATACAATCAAGATCAATCAGCATTTGCCAGAGTCTCTTCATTTACATCAAAAGCTTTCCTTGCCTGCTTAAGCTCTTCATTCATTGACAATAATTCGGTGCACCGGCGGAGCTTTGGCAAGTCCTGTTAATGAAAAACATATAGAAGGTTAATGGGTCAAAATTGCAGGGACCAGCTGGTTTTGTGCATTAACTTTCATGGCAAAGCTGGTTACAATATCCATCATTGAAATGCAATAACTTTTTGGTTATCATTTAACAAAAGCTATAGATCAGATATGAGAAAAGGAAGAAAGAGATCTTTCGGGTGGTAGGTGGGTAAGGGTAGTTGCAGGATGGACGATCTAGATGACAGCAAAATAAATGGCTTTTAGGTGGCCACTTATGAATAACTTCCTATAGATTCAACTAAATTGCTCTGTAATTTTCAGGCCCCACAACACCCAACATAATGACATTTTTTAACGTGTGAAGAGTTTTTTCCCCTCTTCCTTGCCAGAGATTTTTCCCCTCTTCCTCATCAGGTTTGGAGAGGATGGAGCTTGGCACAAAGGTAAAATTGCACCATCATAGATGGGTATTATAGGTTTACAACACAAATCCACATAGAGATAAGGCTATGTATCCTTAATACTTCCTAAACCATTGTGCGCTAGGCTGTCCTTTTTTTATAGCTTGTTTTGAAAGAGTAAAGGTATAGCTTAATTCAAAAGAGTAAAGGTGTTTGGTTTCAAAAACACAAAATTGTTGATATGTTTTGAGCATATGGTGAAGGTTCAAATCCCCACGCATATATAGGTAAACGGGTTATTTATTCTCAAGGGGCCTTTTCTCTTAAGGTTAATTTTCCCTTAGCCTACACTTTGTGACAAGTCATATCATGCCTATGCATGCTGCATTCCCAGAAATTTTTCACCTTATATAAAATTGAATTCAAGGTATCCAATCCAGCTAATGTCAAGCATTGCAAATTGACTGCAAGAAGGGTGACTGTGCAACATGTGTACTTATGCAGGCATCAATAAAAGTAAATGCGTTCATACCAACACCACTGAAGAATTTTACTAACAAGGACCAGGCATACAGCATTATGGAATATGGATGCTACATGACCCTGTACTTTCATAGACCAAATCCACATCCTTTGGTATCAGCTAAGATGCATTATCATGATTACTTAATGAAGATGATGTTTTTTAGAATGATCAAATCATCCAAGACATGACCAGGTAGAGAATAAAAACACATATCAAATGTTTCTCAGAACTGCAGCAAGTTGTACCTTACGAATTAGATATAAAAAATCCTCAGTCAACAGTTTCCCCCTCTTTGATGCTATGTCTTGAGCTTTATGCACCTAAGAGAAGTTAATGAAGTTGAAAGTTACATAAGAGAAGAGTGAAAGTATTCCCTTAAGCAGATACGAAAATTCATAAATAAGCAAAGGAGCAGTCACAAATATGAAACTGGCAGGATTGATCAAATTAAATTTTTGAGCATGTTTATACATGAAGTATTGACAGGTCTTGGAGCTCCTACCGAATGTTGCCACCTGGACAATGGTGAGTTCCTTGTGCACATGAACCTAAGGGTGTGAAGGGCTCTCACAATTTGCAAGTGTAAATTCCATAAAGCTACCTTTTTTCTTAACAATAATGAAATGGCTTTCCTCTTAGAAAATTTACAACAGTAAATCCCTAGGTGCCCAATTGCTTGTGTTAACAATATGAAAATAAACCTCCAGAAAGAGGGTACATTGAGTTAAATTTATGGCATCTAACTGCACTTCTTGGAAACTTGTATCATAATTCAAGAAGCATGTGGCAAGGACTTTGACAGTAAGGACAAGGATTACAAACAAAATTGTAGGGTCCAGGAACACCTGGACATCAGGTTTTCATAACATGTGGCATCTGCCTTAATGTTTTCAAGCCAGGCATGCTTATCCGATTTGTTTTACTTCTAATCAATAGCTGATATTTGGGGGCCAACAAGAATCAGTTCCTAAGGCCTCCTGAATTTTTTAAATGTTGCTCACTTATCTTAATTGGAGGTGCTCTAAAAGGCTTGACTCTCTAGGGGAAGAGGGAGTCCTACTATTCAAGTTTACCAATTATTCTTACAGATTAAGCATGTCCACTGGTGCCACAAGCTCTTCTACTGTAACCGGCTTTACAATCTTTCCATCTTTCCAAATTATATATGCATGCATGGGATTACCAGTTTGTAATGTCAAGTTTCCTGAATAAATACAAGCAGTTGAGGTTGCTTTTCTATTTCAGATGGCACTTGTAGACCTCATGCGTCACTGGTTTTCCGTAGAAAGTCCGTCATATGGCAAGGATCATTACCTCAAGATAATCAAACATCAAAAGAAAAGTGATTGGATTCTTTTAAATGTGATCGTTTTTTTAATAATATACTAAACACCACATGGATTTCCATGATACTGATATTATTCAATTTTTAATTCATGAACAGATGACAGCCAAGAGTTTTACCTAATTTTCTTTCCATTTCTTTTAATTGATAAAAACAATTAAAAGTAAGTGGGAAGCATAATTACCAAATCAGTGACATACTCCATAACGATGTCCTCCACTAGTGCGACTGTTTCTGGAAGTGGCTGCAAAACAAACAGAAGGCAATAACGTGAATAACAGGGCACTAACCGCATAAAATCAGTTTTGAGAGCTACAAGAGCAAATTTATCAATATTTTGACCATGCTACTAAGAATTAACTATCAAATGCAACATCCTTTTAGAATGTTGCATCACTATCTATAAACCATATTAAGGTAATCAAATAATTTCTCTCCTCAACTAAGTTTGGGCATAATGCATTATGAAAGTAGACAGAGTTATATCTTGAAAAGAAAAACTAAATAACTATAAATTGTTTAAACATGATGTTCTTCATACACAACATATAAAAATGACAAATATTTTTATAAGTGAAAAAAATCTTCTGAAAATCTGAAAAGTAGTTTGAAAATAATGCAGATTCCATTTTGAGATGACTCCAAGACATGTCCTGATGCAAATCAATGTTGTCAACCAAAGTAGAGTTATCCTTTTAATTCATCCTATATCAATTTTGGATGCCCCTAATGAATGATTTTGATAGCTTTTAACTCTTGAAAATGATAAATGAGTTGTCTGTAAGCTCAAAGTTACTTGAAATTGTAAAAATAAAAATATAGAATAATTGACATCAGCAAATAAGAACAATAAGGCAGAAGATATACTCACATTGGGGTCATCCCCAAATCCATACATCATGTGTTGCACTACAACATCAACAAAGAAGATTTATATTAGCAATAATTGAAATGAATATAAATTTTGCATATGATTGCATAACTTTTGTGTAAGCATAAGACTAAACAATTTTCAGTGATGTCAGCAACGAACAGAGCTCATCTATGATTTAGTGTTAACTGGAAGAGGCAATATATGTATGCCACAAAACATTTTCTAAATTTCCAAATTTTTTAAAAGAAATCCAAAAATAACTGCATATTGTTTATTAAGCATGAAATCATTTATAGAACACCCGGAGTATCAATGCTCAATAGGTCAGACCTGGGCCATACATATGCAAAATCTGAATTTGGCCAGGCATAAAGTTTGACCTGAAAGCACATAAAGTTCAAACTTGAAGAAAATCCAGGCCCTGGGCAGTTTCATACTGAACCAGTTATGTTTAGATTATAGATGACCATAGGCCTTTTTGTCGCAAAACCGTAGTCTGTTCAGATGTTTGTCACCAACATTTTATCTTGATTTTTACCGATATTGAAATCAAGCACAAGAGGTATTGTGGTAACAGGCATGATGATTTTTCCTGTCTCTAGCAAAGCCGCCAAGCAAATCCTAGAGCAGAAGCTTTTTGCTAGGCAACAGCTTTGGAGAATATTATAACATATGATTACTACAAAAATTGTAGCCCCAGTAGACCTCTCAATCCATGAGCTTGTCATTGCATTCAAAATGTGGTAAAACAGCTACCCATTTGCTTCTCGTTGAAAGGTCACACTTTATTGGTTTTATTATCATGCATTGGAAGTTTCCAATTAGCATAGGGGAAGTTTTTATGGTTTTTGAACCAATGTAAATGTTTGGCAATTTTAATTGGGAGACTTGGTTTTTGATGATTTTGAGGATTTATAAGGAGATAAATGGAAAATTCTATAAATAACTGGAATTAATTTCAAAGTCTTACACTTATATTTTAAGGTGCGAAGAGGATTGCCGATGTTTGGTTACACCGTTAGCTTATTTGGAAATCAAAGTTGAAACCACACTAAGATTCTTTTGTAATTATCCATACCTCTCTATTTGATAAGGGGGCGTATCTTCTTGTGGAACCTCATGTTCAATTTGATGGGTATTCACTGTGCAACCCAAGAGCTTTCAAAATGTGCAATTTTCTAAGAGATCATGATTGTTTCACCCTTGTGTTGCGCAATATGGTTGTTTCCTTAACTGGTCCTCCACAAAGATATAACTGTAGCAGCTATATGGAGGATGATAATGTCAGGTTAGGTTCGAGAAAATCATTCTTCAAACCATATTTCCATGTCTTTCAAAAAAGGAAATTCTTTTAGTAGCACAGACTAGCAAGTACCACCGATAGTCCTAGATTCTAAAAAAAAAAATTGATATAGTTCTTATGCATCCAATGAATGCCAACAATAAAATAGCAAGCGTAAAATAAAAGTTGGGTTCAATCATTATGAAGACAAACAAAGGCCATTAATGGTGATGATATGCTTTCAGGAATATACAAACATTGTCCTAACAAAAACCAAATGAGAGATGGTCAAAAAAAAAAAAAAAAGCATCAATCTTACAATCTTTCTGAAAGACTCCACGTTTGCGCTTAAAAGAGGTTTCAGAAGGTTGAGACGTTCCCACCCTCGGCTTCGCCGAGGGTCCTGACGAAGAATTGTGCATCACCTGAATTCCACAGCGATCTCCAACATTAACACATAAGTATGCGCTAAAAAAAAGAAACCAAGAATTGATACCAAATTAGATGAAAGGCGGAAAAAATCAGTGATGAAGTTGCGATTATAACGATCGACATCAACTCTTGTATGTGTAAATGGGGGTGGGTTAGGGAGAGTTTTTTGTTGGAGAAAGAATCGATAATATCAAGCGCTAGTTCTTGATTTCAAGGAACGAACGCACGATATGCTGATATCGTCGCCTTATCAACAATTCTTCTCTCTTAATAAACGGATCCCAACAGAAGAAAGTGCGCACCGGCAGCCGGAGGCGGAGGGCAGTGGGCGGCCGGCACTGGAGGAAGATGGAGAAGAATCAAGAAGAGAAGAGAGGAATACCTCAAAGCCGCGGTGATAGCCGGTAGCAGCGAATGGCGAAGAGGAGAGGAAACGAGGGTTGAGAGTCGGTCGGAGGCCAGAGACTTTGTATCTTGGTGTGATCGGATGTATTATAATCTACAGCCCGTAGGGCTGGCCCGGTTTCTAACGGGAGGGCTTGGACCGGTAATAATCGACCATTTCGGCCCGCCCCTTCTAACTCGGCCTGGAACCCATTCCATCCAGCACCGCTGCAGCCCTAACCAGCCGCCAGCTTTGGATCGCAATAAGAGCACTTTATGCATAGGGCGCGATGCAGCACATCGTCGGTCGCCTGTTGTCCGTTGATCATGTGCATGTGCAACTGCATATATCAAAAACAATTTCATCGTATGCATGCATCATGCATTGTTATTTTTTATTATTATTTTAATATATTTAATTTAAATCATATATTTAGTTTTTTTTTTAAATCTTTCAATTATATATATATATATTTATTTTCATATTTTTTTAACATTGAGCGAGTGTTTACTCGCCAACATTCATAAACAACCCAAATAATTCATTCTTTAAGCTGTTTCTGATATAAATTGTGGCTAACGGCTATCAGGCCTTTAAGGCTATCATGGGCTAAGCCATTAGAGTTTTTATAGGCTAAACCGATAAATAGGCTCAAGGATTTAGATTAAGAAATGAATCAATCAAAGAAAAAGATTTTTTTTTCTTTTTCTTGGGCATTCGAAGGAGTCGTTGGTTTGCACCTCCATCGTTCTCATGGTGGGAGCCAGATCGTTGTATCTTGAGGACATATCGCCAATAACCTATACGAAAGGGCAAAAATTGATTCTTAGGGCAGTGTCTAATATATCTCGGTTCAGGTTTGATTTTTAACTTCTTTTTTATTTGAATTTCTTTATGTATTTATATTTTATATTAAATTTCTAGCAATTTCTAGGAGGAATTTGCAAAGATTAAAAGTATTTTTTTAGCAACTAAGGATCAAAGTTTTCTTTTCATAAGAAATTGCTAGGACTTTCATTTATTTTATTTTTTTTAAAAAAAAGCTCTTCAAATTAATCTCTTGATCACCTTCTTAGTACCGAATGGCGGAGGAAACGAGGGTTGAGAGTTGGTCAGAGCCTGGAGGCCAGAGATTTTGTATCTTGGTGTGATCGGATGTATTATAATCTACAGCTCGTAGGGCTGGCCCGGTTTCTAACGGGTGAGCTTGGACCGGTAATAATCGACCATTTCGGATTCATTTCAGCTTGCCTCTTCTAACTTGGCTTGGAACCCATTCTATCCAGCCCATGCGGACTGCTACAGCCCCAATCAGTGATCGCAACAAGAGCACTTTGTGCATATGGCGCGATGCAGCATATCGCTCATTGTTCATTGATCATGCACACATGCAATTGCATATATGAAATATATCAAAAATAACTTTATCTTTCATGCATCGTATGTGCAGTCAGTGCATACATCTGCATGTGGTGTAGAAAGAATTTTCTTACAACAACAGCTATTCTTTCTTACAATAACAGTTGGAAGTGAATATGAGAGATTCCTAGGTTTCAAACAACTAAAATCAAGAACTGGTCCGCTCAAGAACGGATCCAAGATTTTGGATAAAGAATAAAATTAATTTTTATCTTGTAATTAATTCAGAATCAATCCAATCTGATCAAACCAATTCTAGGATACAATTTTTTTTAATGCCTTAGATCCGATTTTTTTTTAACTTCTTTGTCATTATTAATGTTTATTTTACTTCTTTGTTATTATATTAATTTTTTTTAAGTCATAAAAACTGAATGAAAGGCTAAGTCACCATACAAATACTCAAAAAAAATTTATAATATTGATAAATACTAATTAATTTTTTTCTTTTGATGATATAATATTTGTTACACGTACAATCAGCTACATCAACGTCGGTTTCCGTCACTGTCACCCCTTCGTTGATAAAGAGTAGGCTACGGGTGGTGGAGTTTAATTTCAAGCTTGTCGAAGAGAAGCCCAGAGCGGTCCCATGCGCGTGGTTTGCTTGAGGAATTAAGTTGGAGGCATGCATGCAAGGCAGAAGGTTAGGAATTGGTCGGCAACTGCAGCTATGGGTTCCAAGCTCTTGCCTCTTGAACAAGGGATCGGAAGAAATAGACAATAATTAGTGTAATGGCTGGATATTAATTAGTTGTCACCGAAGTTATCATTACTGCTATAATGAAAGTGTAATAGACAATAATTAGCAAAGAAATACAAAATGTAACAATCCAAGTCCTCACCCAAAATTATTAGTGCAAAAGTGTTATTAATTTGGTCCTCTTCATTCTCTATAACTACTCAAGATCTCCTTAATACTCTCATATATTTTTTTCATTTAAGCTCTAACATTTTTAGTAGACTAAGTTCAAACTCTAAGGTAGTGTTTGAAATTGGGGATAAGAGGGGATATCTAGGGGATATCCTCTCTTATTCTCAAAAGCCATAACTATAAGGTAGTGTTTGAAATAGGGGATAAAAGGGGATATCCAAAGGATATCCCCTCTTATTCCCAAAAGCCATAACTATAAGGGATAGCAGAGAATAAAGTTAACCAAAGGGATAATCAATGGTTAACCATGGTTAACCATGGGATATCCCCTCAATTTATTCCCTAGAGAATGCAGGAATAGCTGGTTATCCCTCCAAATAAGAGTAAAAAAATGTTATCCTATGGATTTACCTTTTTGCATTTGATATGATCAATGGGATAGCCAAGGGATATCCCTAGGGATAGCCAGGGGATAAACTCTATCCCGTACACTTATCCATGGATAATATTTTCCTATCAAACACTACCTAAGGGATAGCTAGGAATAAAGTTAACCAAAGGGATAATCCATGGTTAACCATGGTTAACTATGGGATATCCCCTCAATTTATTCCCTAGAGAATGCAGGAATAGCTGGTTATCCCTTCAAATAAAAGTAAAAAAAAGTTATCCTATGGATTTACCTTTTTGCATTTGATATGATCAATGGGATAGTCAAGGGATATCCCTAGGGATAGCCAGGGGATAAACTCTATCCCGTACACTTATTCATGGATAATATTTTTCTATCAAACACTACCTAAGTCTAAATCAAATTAAATATATGACAAACTTATAGTATCTGACTATAATATCTTCTAATCAATTTGGGTCATGAGTTACATGTCCATTCTGATACTATGTATTGTGATTTAAAACTTTACCCAAAAAGATTAGTTAAAAAAAATATTATTTAAACCCATTGACCTTCTATAAATACCTAGAATCCTCTTAGTGTACAGAGGATGATGTGGAACTAAGTACATGATCATATAGGCTTTCATACTAAATTTGATTCTTAGATAATACATAATCTCCCATATTTAATATATATATGGAATAATGATACTATAAAAATTATCTTATCTACAGGCCAATAAACAAGCAAATGATCAAAGAGATAAAATTATCTTTTACTTCACTGCAAGCTCATTATTTCCTGCCTACCCAAGCTGGTTAAGCAGAGCATCAGCATCATGGGGGCATAATAGGGATGGTGAGGAGAGATGGAGAAGAGGGGAGAGAGTTACTGGGACATTTAAAGAGGCTGCCATATTAAGAAGGGATGTAACAAATTATTCAGCCCTCTAACTTAAACTAAGAGTTAAAATCATGCAGGAATACAACTCTTCAAAAAACATAGATACATATATGTATGTATGTATGTATATATGCATATGTATATGTATATTTAGACATCTCCAAGATGTCGTTAGGCAGAAAGTGCTACTACTATCATCATTAAGAGGGTGCAATGAGAGTATTGTGTCTCAATGGACACACAAGAATATTAAAATTAGATTTATAGAAAGGCTATAAGACTGATCCATTCACAATACTAGACGTTATGTAAGGCTGTTAAATGGTATGTTATTTGTGTACTCTTTGATTTCGTATTTGTCTTTCTTTTTCTTTTTCTTTTTTATTTTCTTTATCATGGTGATGCTTATATAGAGTCTAAGATAATGTTGAAAAAGAAAAAGATAGATGTAACGACCCAGGCCCACGGGCTCGTTTTGTTACAAGAAAGCAAGACGGACAAGGTCCACACCAACTTGGGCCACCACAGCCCAAAAAGGGATCCAATTGGTGCATTGTCCTTCTTGCTTAACTGGTTATAAACCACTTAACCAACTCCCAATTATCCGATGTGGGACAATTGGAAGGGGCATCACAATCTACCCCCCTTAATAAAGGCGACGTCCTCGTCGCCAGGGGTAATTCATCACAACCACCAGGCAGGCAGGATTCTAGAGGTGGCCCCCACAGGTTCAAGAGGTGGCTCCCATCCCCCATGGATGTAGCACTTTGTCCTGTGTGGCACTTAGCTCCTGCACTTCCGACTGGTGCGAGGCTCTGATACCATATTGTAACGACCCGGGCCCACGGCTCGTTTCGTTATAAGAAAGCAAGACGGACAAGGTCCACACCAACTTGGGCCACCACAGCCCAAAAGGGATCCAATTGGTGCATTGTCCTTCTTGCTTAACTGGTTATAAACCACTTAACCAACTCCCAATTATCCGATGTGGGACAATTGGAAGGGGCATCACATAGATAAACGAAATCAGAAAGCATATATATATATATATATATATATATATATATATATATATATATATATATATATATATATATATAACTCATCTCATATAAGTTCCATTCTTAAATATATTCAAAATTTTGTCCAAGAACAATTTAACCATCCAAACTAAAAACCACATGAGAGCCTCTAAGATGGTGCATATCGACTATTAAGAATAGAAATGCAAGTTTTAATTATGCCATAAATATGTTACTATGATTGGAGTAAACGTATTTTTTTCATAAAGTTCAAACTTCCAAGAACGTTGCTTTAGTAAAAACACAAATTCAAAGGTATCATAAATAGAAACACATAATGAATTTATTTCGATATATAATATTATGCTGGACCCTTAGGATCTTTAGCAATCGTTTGGATGTTGGTGCAAATTATCCACCGATAACTTGTGCACCGGACGAGGCAAAAGAAGACAGAATTCTATGTGAGAAGGAAACAATGGATCTCTAAGAGTTAAAATCTTAGAGATAATGCAACAACGTTTTAAACTTGCATCTCCAAGAATTATGATATCCGTCTGAAACTTTCTTCCATGGCACGCACAATCTCAACTTTTCTTCATCATTGTCTCACCATTTCATTTGGTGGGCACGGTTAATTGTGGATTAGTTGAGCCAAGCTTCCATATCATAATCAGATGGGCCATATTCTTTTTGGCAAATTAAGCTTGAAAGCTCATCCGCAGACATTTGAGATAGAAATGAATCTTTGGAACCAAGAATCAACATTGGTTCTGGGTTCCAAGATTTAACAACAGCCAACCAATAGGAATAATGGGATCTTTGGAACCAAGAACGCATTGGTCTGTTCCAAGATTTGTTGGGGAGCGTGGAATACCCCCAAGATTACGGCTATAGCGTATATGAGTAATGCAAAAATCTTTTACCGTTCTAATCTATGAGTATAAGATTATACCTTCAGACTTGAACGCTGGAACACTTGATTTGATTGCTCGACCTCAACCTTTTGGCCTTCCGCCGTATTCCCGAAATACCTGCTTCTCTCACAAGATGGTGGGATCTCTCTCGGCCGACCTAGGGTTTCTTGCTTTTCTTTTTTCTCAAAAGCGTTAACCCTAGCAACCAATTGAGAGGGTATTTATAGGGCTACAACAGGGACCTAATAGGCAAATATGAAAAGGACTTCCCACGTAATTAAATCTCCTAATCCTATCCCGGGTTAGGATTTAATTACGTAAATTATAATTCATTCCACTAAAGAATTATAATTGTACTCCTAATCATATTCGAATTTATATTTTCGAGCCTTAATATTAAATACTTATTATCTCCCCACGTTAAGATTACAGATATCCACCAATTAAATTTAAATACTGACAATATAATTTAATTGGCTGTTATTATCCTTGAGACTTATCCACTTAACTTATTTGACGTATCGGATTCAAAATCCACTTGCAAGATTTGATACGATCAAAACTTATAAGCTTTCTCAAGGGGATATCATCAGTCCAAATTAATCGGACGTGGATTCCTTCAACTATTAATATTCACCATATACATAATGTTATTGCCCAACCCACTGAGTTTATTGACTCATATAGAATCTCACTCTATGTGTAATCAAAGCAATAAACACTACATACACGTGTCTAGAAATAGAATTCAGATTAAGAGCATAAGTAATCATAATATTCATGAGTTCTAAATTATTTTATAAAGTCAGTATAAAATAATCAACTCAACTGGGTCCTGTTCAATACACACAAAGTGTACTAGCACAAATAGTTAGAATAAACCATTCCCCGTAGTCAAGACAGACCTACTTAAATTTGTGCTACAGCTCTACTGATGGTGTGTCCAATTCCATCTAAAACTGTGAACAATAAACTTGTATTCCAAAAGAACCGATGATCTAGTCTTCTGTGTGTAAGCCGTACTCTACACACTAGATCAAATACTCTTTGGAAATACTAGACACATGCACATATATAGTAAATGGCACACATTGCTCAAAATGAATTCTCATTAAAAATGTAAAGACATAAAGCATATCTTTTAGTCTATATCTCTATCAGATTTAACAACAGCCAACGAATAGCAATGGAGCAGAATGGTACAACAAAAGATGCTTTTATATCTATTTCATAAAAATTCAAAAATTTTAAAAATTTATATCCATAGATTATGTAATTTGCAGACACACTACAAGATTTTTGACTTTCAGCAATGAATTTTTCTGCAATGAAATTTGAAATTCATTGCTGAAAGTGGATATTTGCAATGAATACAAAAATTCATGGTTGAAAATTTGTAAATAATTAAGAAGGACTTTTTGTAACAAATTTTATTCGTGGTTATTAAAACTATATGTTGTAGAATGTTTTAGCACCACATAATATTCACTTTTGTGAAAAAAAATTTTGACACAAAACTTTCAGTAATGAATTATAATTTCTGCAACGAATAAATTCATTGTTCAAACTCCGATTATTAGCAATGAATTTAATTTTTTGCAAAAGTTTTTTTTTTTGGCTTTCAGTAAGGAATTTTTCTGCAATGAATTTTGAAATTCATTGCTACAAGTGGACATTTGCAATGAATACAAAAATTTATAGTTGAAAATTCATAAATAATTAAGAAAAAAATATGTTGCAGAATATTTTAGCACCACATAATATTCACTTTTGCGGGAAAATTTTTGACATCAAAAACTTTCAGCAACGACTTATAATTTCTACAATGAATAAATTCATTGTTAAAACTCCTATTATTAGCAATGAATTTAATTCATTGCAAAAGTTGTTTTTTTTTTATTTTAGAAATTCATTGCTGAAAGTGGATATTTGCATCTTCCCTAGAGAGAGAGAGAGAGAGAGAGAGAGAGAGAGAGAGAGTAGGAGGGTCTCGAGAAAGGGGAGCCCTCATATTGAAAACAGGGAGCCGCATAGAAAGGGGAGCCCTCATATTGAAAACAGGGAGCCGCAACCATGCGGCTCCCATTCTTGGCCGTGGGGCCATGGCGATCGCCACTAACCCGTTGGGACCTAAGGGCCGGCGACGGGGGACTCCGACAGTGGCTGACCGGCCGAGATAGGGGAGGTTGCCCCTCAGATTTGAAACAGGAAGCCACACGGTCGTAGCTCCCGTTCCTAGTAGTTGAGCCATGGCGGGCGCCACCAATCCGTCGGGACCCAAGGGCTGGCGACGCGGGGACTCCGATGGTCGCTGGCCGGCCGGGAAAGGGGAGGGTCACCCTCGGCGACCCTCAGATTTGAAATAGGGAGCCGCACAATGGTGACTCCCATTCCTGGCCGTGGGGCCACGGCGAGCGCCACCAACCGGTCGAGACCCAAGAGCTGACAAGGGCCGGCGATGGGGAGGACTCCAGCGGTGGCTGGCTGGCCAGGAAAGGGGAGGGTCGCCCCGATGACCCTCGGATTTGAAACAGGGAGCAGCACAGTCGCGGCTCCCGTTCTTGACCATGGGGTCACAGTGGGCGCCACCAACCCATCGGGACCCAAGGGCTGGCGACGGGGGGGACTCCGATGGTGGCTAGTCGGTTGGGAAAGGGGGGGTCAGATTTGAAACAAAGAGCCTCACGATCGCGGCTCCTGTTCTTGGCCGTAGGGCCATGGTGGGCGCCACCACTACTACAAAATGTTAAATAGACTACGGTAGATTTTAGAAAAAAAGGCTACATTTTTAGTATAAAATGTAGTCTAATATTTTAGACTACATTTTCATAATTTTTCATAAATTAAAAGACTACATCTATAATTAAAAACGTAGTATTATATTATCTTATAATATAAAAGTACTATATTTTTAATTAAGACTTACTTAAAAATTTTCTTTTTTTCCTCCTCATTTGCTTCCCTCCTTTTCCTAAAAAAATCCTTAATATCCAAACTCAAATTCCGTTCTTCCAATCACAGTTTTGTTCTGGATTAGGATTTTGTATGCGGAGACTCCATCACCATGCGAGATTAAGGTTGTGGAGACAGTTTTGGAAAGATATCTTCACTGCGGCTCGCTGGCTCTCCATTGCGACAGAGACTCCGTCCCACCCAACCCTTTTTGGTATGTCGGCGACACTCCCGACAAACCTGCTAGGGCAAAAGCCAGAGCCCCCCTCCTTCTTCTTCTCTCTCTTGCATTATCAGAGAGAGAGAGAGAGGGAGGGAGAGATATGGGAGCGTGTGCGTCGAGACCGGATGGGTGCATGTGAGGGAGGAGGAAACCGATGGGAGAGTCACGGAGATAGTACACTACTAGAGGGGAATGGCATCGAATGAAGCCATTAGAAAACCCTCCCCTCCATCTATCAATGGAACCCCCCTCCTCCCTTGAATTCCATTCATTTTGCCTAGTTTTGTTGGTGCTCTGCTTCCCTAGCTGAACCCCCCTTCCTAGTCCTGGCCAAATCGTCGCCACTTGCTTGAGACCTCCCAGCAGAAGGCTACCACTTTGCTCGTCGTCTTGTGGAGAACACCGAAAGTGCCACCATTATCCCCTTTCACTTCGGCTACTGCAGATCTAGGTAAGCCGTAGAACCCCTATTTTCTTGTTGTCCTTATTCATCGATCAAATCGGCCGATCGAGTCCCTAGCCCTGTGTTGTGCTGCCCCGTTTGGCCATGGCCTTGTGCACTGTCACTTCAGGCCGCCGCTGATCAGCATTGAGCCACAGTCGTCGTTGATCGGTGTGAGACCGAAGCCCTGAAGCCATATCATTCTGCCCTAGCCCGACCAGGCCATAGCTGGCTAACGCCTAGGGATGGCCGGCCAGCCATCCAGGCAGCTGGCGCAAGACCTTCGATCGGCAAACTCCCCTCACCGACATCAAGAACCGATACACGCCGATGCAGATAATGCAGATAAGGAGGTGGAGAAGAAGGGGTTCAAGAACCGCACCAAGGTCTGGGCCATTCTCAACATGGTATCAACCTCCATCTCGACCAGGACGACCATGGCCCTCTTGCTCACCCCTGATAGAGTTGTGGGAGGTGTTAGCAGTAAGTTTGGGAAGCGAAGATCTCCTGTTTAGGTTATTGAAGGACATCCATTTGATAAAATGTTCGTGAGATGTAGCAAGGACTCTTCTTTCATTTTTTTAGAGTCCAAAGCCCATAAATCTCGTCCCCTTTTTAGAAAAAAGTGAGCTCCTCCATATACTTGATCTCAAGACCAAAGGGGACGATAAAGCTTTATGAAGTCGTAGTCATCTTCGGGGCTTTCATGCTGATACTATAGTAAGAAAGTCAGATAAGTTGTGCAAAAAATTTTATTTGTGCAAAAAAATCCGTAGTAATGCTATTATGGCATTACTAGTGTTTTATTGCTAGATTGGTAGGGATGCATGTTTCATGAATGGGCTTGTTCAAAATTCAAAGCCTATCAGTTCTTGGATGTTTGAAACTGATAACACAACTACATTCCTATGACTTCGCTAGCTTCACAATTGCCACTACCGTGCTACCTTTTGAATTTCGAAATTAGGATATTTCCGTTCTTGGATTGCTAATTAAGCAGGTTTTGTTGATGCATTACTAGTGTCTTATTGCTAGATTGGTAGGGATGCTTGTTTCATGCATGGGCTTGTTCAAAATTCAAAGCCTATCAGTTCTTGGATGTTTGTAACTGATAACACAACTACATTGAATTCGCTAGCTTCACAATTGCCACTACCTTGCTACCTTTTGAATTTCGAAATTAAGGAATTTTCGTTCTTGGATTGCTAATTAAGCAGGTTTTGTTGATGCATTCATATTGATGTGCATGGAAAACATGTTATTATTAGTATTTATCTCTTGAATTTGCCATGTTCTTTAATAGGAGGTAAATTCATTAATTAGATAGGGTATTGTACGATGGTTGGGGCTCCTGCTTAATGCTTTCCTAAATCACTTTGCCATGCTTGCATGGCAAGTATCCTCTTGGGTGTAGATAATAAGCCATTGCAAAATAGTTCATAAACTTGTATATTTTCCACATTACCTACCAATATGCATTAAATAAATTGTATAATGGAATCTCAAGCTTCCTCAGCTTCTGACTGTAGGGAGAAATAATCCCCGAGGCATGCATATTTTAATTTTGATAACAATTATCAATGCGAAAATTTAAAGATTACATATTAATCTATCTAACATGCATCAAGATCATATCTTTGCCTTATATTATAAGATCGTTTGATCTAAATAATGCATATAAATTAAATAATTAAGATCATATCTTAATATTTAAGATGAGAAGCCATACTACTCGTCTTGAAGCATGTCTTAAGATCTAGGGATCAAATCACTCACCTTAAGAACAGTAGGTAAATCCTTTGTGCTCTGCAGCCGTTCAATCGTTTGGCCTCTAGTATCGTCCACGCGAAGCCCCGAATGATCGGATTCACGGGAGTGCTAGCTCGCAATAAAAATAATTTTGCTGATCTAGAATCCTCCCACTTGAATCTTCTTTTAAGATCCACCAAACTTTTTCTGACACCAGAATTACACAAGGATGTTCTATTCTAACTCTTTAGAAATTTAATCCATAACATCTCGTTGTTGTAATCTGGTGAGGGATGTCCTTCAATTTATAGGCTCAATTCTAACTCTTAGAATTCTATCGTTCGGTTAAAACCAAAGAGATACAACCTTTTGTTTAATTCCAATGTTCGATGAAAACCAAAGAGACGCAACCTTTTATTTAATTCTGACGTTCGATAAAAACCAAAGAGATATGAATTCTAATCACTTAAATTCCATCGTCTCGTTAATTAAAAGAGGCACATTAATTTCACTTTAATTCTAACACTTAGAATTCCGACGGAAATGGTTTGGAGAAGATTAAATTAAATTCTACATGAGAATTTAATCAAGTTATCTCATCTTGTGAGATCCTTTTTGCGAGGGGTTTGGGTTTGGGTTTTGGTTTAAGCTGATTTAAATTTATTGGACTGAACCTACATAGATCATGGTTCTAGTCCAAATCAAATTTATCTAGTCCTGAATCTATTTAAATCCAAATCAAGTCTAATTTCAAATCAATATTTGAAATTGACTAGTCCTTCTAATAGACTTAAACCAAATTGAATCTTATTCACTTGAACTTAACCCAATTGAGATAATTCAATCAATCAAATTGATTAATTAAATCATGTACGATTCTCAATTGTTGATCAGCAAATAGATCATCCTAGGAAACTTCTATGCCTGTGACTCTCTAGGTTCGAACCTAAGCCGGTAGCATCGAAACAACTTTCTATACTAATCGATGTGCCCATCTAGCAATAGAACCCGACGTCCGGATAGGTCGAAGAGTTGTTGAGCAAACTCCAAGAACCCTAAGAAATAGTTACCGTATAATTCATCCTCTTGACCACAAATGCTAAGGATGGCTTAAGAGTCTGTCAACTCTAAACAGCAAATCCATAAAGTGATTTCAATTTTAGTGATCATGTGACTTTCACATGAAGTGCCTTGGCCAAGGTCTTGCTAAATTGAAACACAAGCATTTCTTCTTTTAACGGGATAGGTCAAATTTCATCTTAATCCATAACTGACTACCACAAGTACTTGAATGCACCTAGTAACCTTTCGTAGCTGGATTAGAAATCCAGGTGGTCCGGCACCTAAGTACAATGAGTTGCTTGTAAGTCACTGGTTGTGATCTTCAGGTCTGAAGGATACTTATACCTATATCTTCTCGGATTAACCCTTGACAGCAGAGTATCCGAAAATGAGTCACGTTCGGTGAAATATACTCCTACACTTTCATCTGTATATCATACCAGTGTCTCTACATTCCTTGGTTAAGAGGACAACCAACAAATATGATAGACAATGTCCTATAATTGATAGTACTATGGACCTGTCATAGTATATCATTTGGTCGCAAACTCTTTTGAGGACCTTCAAAGATAAATCCTCCTTTATCGTGAAGGAAGATCCTGAGGGCTTTATTACTATTAGGAGTTTTAAGAAGATGTTCTTGTAATGAATAAACTACCAAATAACTTTTATTAATATATCAATTTATATGTAATTTACATTAGCACAATCATCAAATGATTGGCTTTAGGATACAATTCCCAACACTGACTTGAAAATACAAGAACTTTCTTTCTATTTTGCACGTGATCTTACATTTTTTTTCTTAATCCTTGTTGTTTCACATTCTACATTTTGTTAATAAATTTTTGATTAATCATACAATTTCCACTATATACAATTATTTATTCAGTCTTTGCTGACATTTTATGCCTCTCGAACCTACTTTCTTGGATTTCTTCATGTACCTTGATTGTTTCAAATATCCTACATTTCATTGTTTATGTATTTATCATTGCTCTACTGCTGAGATTCTTTTGCTAATATTTTTAAGTAGCTATTTATTGTATAACAGGTTTAGAAGTGAGCTCATATTTAGGCAGGGCAGGTACTGCTGGTCTTGGGAAAGCAGTGGATGTATTGGACACACTTGGTAGTAGTATGACAAGTTTGCATCCTGGTAGTGGTTTTGTATCAGCTGTGACAACAAAGGGAAATAAAATATCTATTCTGTCTTTTGAGGTTGCCAATACAATAGTTAAAGGTGCCAATCTTATGCAATCACTGTCAGAAGAAAACATAAAACATTTGAAAGATGTGGTGCTTCCTTCAGAAGGTGTGCAACACTTGGTATCCAAAGATATGGATGAATTACAAAAGATTGCTGCTGCTGACAAAAGGTATATAAATATTATTACTTTCTTTCTTGAAATAAATAATATCCTAACTATCTTATATTCTTTGTAGGTACTACTCCTTTGAAGAATGGTCGCAAACATAGTAGAAATTTAAAAGTCATAGCTGCTCGAGAAGTTGCGAAGCAAGCTAAGTTGCCTCTTAGCTTTGTGTTCGGCATTCGTCAGGCGCTTGATGACAATGCAGTCCAATTCAACAATGGTTATGGGATTGTTGCTCGACAAGAAGCAACTTTTCAGTATCGCAAGTGGAGAAACATTCCTAAGCGTGAAAAACAAACACTACGGAAAAGGCAGCAGTATGTCCTTTTATTTTAAAAGTCTTAGTTTCTTATAATATCCTAAACAGTTATGAAAATATGTTATTATTGTTGGAAATACATGTTTGTTAATATGTGTTGGGATTTCTTGATATGTAATCGCTGATTTAATTTTCTTCTAGCATGATTGGGATATTGATCTGACAGATAAAAGGGTAAGATATATTATTGACAAGCAATTAAACGAGGCATGGAAGCAACAAAAGCACAAGTTTTATGCTTGGTTATGCAAAAGAAGATAGACAAGCTCTCAGATGCAGATGCTTATGTAAAGCCCCATCCATATTGTAAACGTGAAGATTGAAAGTTCTTAGTCAAAAATTGGAGGTCAAAAGAATGGCAGGTATGATTGATTACATTGTTTTATTCAGTCATGAATTGTTTATGTGTTCATTTGCTAGATTTTCATGCTTCAAAGTTACTAGTTATTTCTTTTCTTATTATAGGAAAGGCGAGAGAAGAATATTAAGAACCTCCACAATAGAAAAGCAAAGACTAAGAATGGATCAATATCAAGGGCAAACCATCATGTTCAGCATAATAGGGATATCACTATTGATCATATCAAAAGTTGGAAGGAGCTTTCACCTTGACGAGAAGACGGACAAGTGGACATCCAACATATGTCGAGATCAATATGTAAGTATCTAATTCTAAAGTATGATGTTTTGTCCATATTTGTTGTGGAAATGATGTCTTTTTTTCATTTCATATTTTTCTCTGATAGGCCCAGATGATGACATACAAGAATGACTTAGAGAACCTGCTCACTGACCTTCAAATTATATAGAAGGTTTTGGGGCCTCAATCAGCATATGCTTCAGGATGGTCGCATATTCAGATTATTCATCAATTAGGGAAGAGACAGTTTGTTGACTCTTCTGCGACCAACAATGTCAGCCGATCCTTTTATGATGAGCTTGTTCAGCAGCTTCAGCAAGCCAACGAAAAGATCGACACCATGTCCTCAGTGCTAGAGAATGTTATGGCCCGCATGACTGTGATTGAGACTTCACAAGTTGTATCGTCGAGCAACCCTCTACCTCCATCTCCAACTAACATCTTAGATGAAAGAGTTTGATTTGTCCATGCATGTTTCACTCTTTCATCTTTTTTTAAGATGATATCGGATACTTTATTTTGGTGTAAATCATTTTAGTTTTATTTTGGATTTTAAACTTCATTGTTATATATTATTAATGCTATTTAGAGTCATTTGTAACAAACTTGACTTTCCATAATGAATTTAATATTAAGAATAAATTATATTTGTAATAATTTTAAATTAATTTGTAATAAAAAATTATTTAGCAACGATCTCTTTTCCGCAATGAAACAAATTCGTTGTAGAAACTCATATTTAGTAACAAATTTGACTAAATAAAATATTCATTGTAGAGAACATTTAGCAACGAAGTTTGTTTTAGCAATGAAAATAAATTCGTTGAGGAAACTTATATTCAATAATGAATTTGACTAAATAAAACGTTCATTACAGAAAATATTTAGCAACGCATTTTGTTTCAGCAATGGAAATAAATTCATTGTGGAAACTCGACTTCAGTAATGAATTATCGTATTTTTTGGAAAGTAGTAGCAACAAATTTTTTAGATTTAGTAACGAAATGTTTTCGTTACAAAAAGTAGACTTTCTGTGACGAATTTTATTCGTTGCCAAAAGTAGTAATTTGGGCTTTAGATACACCTTCTGTAATGAATGGTTACGAATTTAAATTCATTACAGAAAGTTTTTTGCAATTATTTTAGTACTTTCAGCAATGACAAAAATCCAGAAGTTTGAGGCTTGTAAGCTGCATTGAGGATTTTTACTAAAATACCTCTTTTAACCGTCCTAAATAATTATATTTTACACGTAATTAGTCAATTTAACATATAAAAAATTAAAAAAAACTGCACGAACCCCAGGGCTATGGGTCGCGGGTCCTTTCGAGCCCCAGGAGTTCAAATTTTGTGGCTATGGAACAACTGTTAAATTTGCGGACCAAACGACTACATGCCGTATTGACCCAGCACTCCCGAGTTGTAACTTAGGGGAAGTCTTGCACCATGCCCAACAATTGGCACATGTGCACATGCCTAAACAAAAAAAGATATTTTTGTTTTTGACATGTATGCCCACAGTGTGCGCGCCAACAAAAGACTTTCCTTTGTAACTTTTTTGGATCTTCCTGGGTGCTGTTTTTTTTTTTTTTTTTGCCTCCAAAGCCTAACTAGACCCAAATGGTTCGTGCCTGGCTTTTGATGGCTTGGGCTTTGTCAAGGCTAGGTTGGGCTAGGCTCAAATGTATAATATTTCAATTGCTAGTCTGAAAAAGTCTTGCTGCACCGGGGCGGTGCAGCAAAAGCTGCACTGCACCCGATAATTGGCCCGTGCCGCATGCGAGCATATGCCAAAGCAGAAAAGAACGTTTTATCCCTGGCATGCGCACGCATACGATGCACGCCAATCATCGGGGTCGGTGCACACTTGCTACCATGCCCTCAATGCAGCAAGACTTTTCCTTGCTAGTCTATGGAGAGGACATTTTATATGTGAAGGTGGTATTTGGTTTAAAGTGATAATACATTATTAGAAATCTTATGTTTCTTTGATGGTCATATTACTAAAAAGATAAGATTATTATGTTTAATTTGCTCTAACAATGTTAGCTTAGCTGCTGAGGAATGGTAGATTTTATATTATTATATTACTTAAATTCTATTCATGTTTTGTTATAAATATTTTTTTTATTTTTTAAGTGGCTATTTTTTTGACTCAAATATGAAATGTTCTAATAAAAAGTAAGAATTTTTTATAAAATATTTTTAAAAATAGTAAATATCATAAATAATTAATATATATAAATTTTTTAGCTATGCTAAGCGGCTTATTTTTTAAGCCTAGATCTAGTCCTAAATTTGCATAACCTAATTAAGTATGAAATATGGTGCTATTTAGTTAATCATGTGATAGGATCACTCTTTACCAAGCATAACCTCATTTAGTATGAAATATTTTAATAATTAAAAATTATTAGTGATCATTATATTTATTATATCATGAGAATGGAAAGTCACCATGTCTATAATACCGGTAATACCTTTGAAGACCTATTTGCATAATATACTTTATATAGTAAAATATTGTATTAGATATTATATTATGTACAAATTATATATTATAATATAAGATTAATACTATCATTAATGATATCATAAATAAATATTATGTAATATATATAATCTATTATATAATTAAGTATATCATAATATTATGCTATAATAATAATTAATATTTATTATATATATAAATATACATAATAATATAAGATTAATTACTACATCAATTATATATTATGATAATTGTAATAATAATTTTATATTAATATTATTGCTAGTATATGTAATAAATATTAAATATAATATACTATATAACAATAATTAATATTACATAATTATAATATTATAAATATTATATTATATCATGTTATTATAATTTAAAGGGAGATAGTGATAAATATATAGACCAAATTATCTTATATTTTTTGGATAAAAATCACTATCATCCCTCTGATTTAGCAATTAGCATTCCTACCTTCTTGATGGGATTAGGATTGGATTATCCTAATCCAATAGTGATAGTATATCACTCTTTAAATAGAAAAATCAAATGGAATGATCTAATTATGATTCTGAATCACTGTAATCTTTGCAAGTTTACCGTATACAAAACATACCCTACAAGAGCCTTAAAAGCCTCGCTTGGAATTGGATCGCCAGCTCCCCCCACTTCCATTTTTCCGTCGGATTATCTCCCGTGTGAAAAAGAAACCAAAAACAAAAAAAGGAAAGGGCGCATGCTCGCTTCGCTGCCAAAGGATTCCTCGCCCCACTTCATGGAGAGAGGATGGAGCATGGCTGAAATTAATGAGCAGACAAACTGTTAGCGTACAATTAGGATATCTTCAGCCAGAAGTGATCGTTCCCATATATCCAGTAATGAGGTCGAAATTTTAAGAGGAAAAGAGAAACTTTTGTTTATTGATTTTTAAATGGAAAACATCTCCATATTTATCGTTCTTCATGGCCCACAACTTGAAAAATATGATAGGATTATAATTGTAAATATGAGTCATCGCCACCGCTTTCCTTCGTACTCTCACCTTCTCCTCCCTCTCGACGACATTAAAAGCGAGAGAAAAATTCATTCCATCCACTTGAGCCAATCGGTCTTTTTGGAAGATATTTATGTGCCTCATATCATGTTTCAAATATGAGGTGGTTCTTGAAGTGGTTTTTTAATTTATTTATATCTTCAGCATCCGACAGCACGAGCAGCAACCCAATGTCTACAGCTCCTCTATCTTCCAGCAAGGGGAAGGCACCATCTCCAGGCAAAATGATTCAGGATGGCTCTCAAATGCCTGACAGCACGAGCAGCAACCCAACGTCTACAGCTCCTCTATCTTCCAGCAAGGGGAAGGCACCATCTCCTGGCGAAATGATTCAGGATGGCTCTCAAATGCCCGAGGATTTATTGACAGCGTAAGTTGTTTTATTATTTCTTTCACGGATAAGAATTCTTTTATTGAGTTAAATTCATGCACAAGTACACTTTATCTCTAGTTGTTTTATTATCTCTCTCTATAGGTCCTCAGCCAACGTGAAATGGGCTATGCTAAAACTAGACATTCAAACTAGGAGGATGGTAGAGCAGATGGTAGAGCAGAACAATGAACTGAGATCAAGTTTAGAGAAAGAACTAGACATTCGAACTAGGAGGATGGTAGAGCATATGGTAGAGCAGAACAATGAACTGCGATCAAGTTTAGAGAAAGAACTAGACATTCGAACTTGGAGGATGGTAGAGCAGATGTAGAGCAGAACAATGAACTGAGATCAAGTTTAGAGAAAGAACTAGACAGTCAAACTAGGAGGATGGTAGAGCAGAACAATGAATTGAGATTAAGTTTAGAGAAAGAAATGGACAGAATGAACAGGGAGGAGCAGAGGCTTCGGGAACGGGCGAGAGATCTTGCAGAGCAAAATATATCTCTTCATAGGAAACTAGTTTCGGTTAAAGGACATGAATTAGAACATGAATTAGAACATAAATTGAAGGTAGAGACTTTGCTAAAGAGAGTACTGCAAGAGATGCTATTCTCTAAAGAACTGGAACTTGATCAACTACAGGCAGACTTGGCTTCTTCCATAAGGGTTCATGATAGCTTGCAAACTGAGATTCAAAGGCTGCAGGATGAACTATCCTGTCTCACCCACAAGATGAAGGATATGGAGCGTTGTCCGCTCAATATAGCATCCACTAGTATTTTTCCTCCCCCGCTGCCGCCGTCACCGTCGCCAAGCTCGCCCATCTCCTCTGCTTCGCCACCTGCTAAGGCGCCGCCCTCTGGGTCACCTTCATCAGTGGCGCCCACCTCCTCTGCTTCGCCACCTGCTAGGGTGCCGCCCTCTGGTCACCTTCATCAGAGGCGCCCACCTCCTCTGCTTCGCCACCTGCTGGGGTGCCGCCCTCTGGGTCACCTTCATCAGCGGCGCCCACCTCCTCTGCTTCACCACCTGCTGGGGCACCGCCCTCTGGGTCACCTTCATCAGCGGTGCCCAACTCCTCTGCTTTGCCACCTACTGGGGCATCGCACTCTGGGTCACCTTCATCAGCGGTGCCCACCTCCTCTGCTTCGTCACCTGCTGGGGAGCCACCCTCTGGGTCACCTTCATCAGCGGCGCCCACCTCTTCTTCTTCGCTACCTGCTGGGGCGCCACCCTTGGGTCACCTTCATCAGCGGCAACATCATCATGTTCAGCTACCCCTCCCAATTCTTAAAAAATTCATTTTTTTGGGGGGAGTTTGGGGGGAGGGGGGATTTTCGAAAAAAAACTGGAAGATTTTGAGCAAATTTTGATTCTTTTTCTTCGTTTATGTTATTTGTGTTTTCTGAAGTAAAACGATAGAAAAAAAAGTATTTTTTGGGTAATTTTGTTGTACGTTGTTCTCTTCGTATTTTGATTAATTTTGAAGAAAAAATTGAAGGAATTTAGCAAGGCACCCATTTGGGACCTACAAAGAAGATGTTCCCGGCGTACTTCATGTTGATATCAGTGTGTGCCTCGATCTCGGTGGCGGCATGGCATTCTCCTACCTCCACCCATGGAAGTCAGCATCGTCTCTCGAGAGATATCAACTTGGGTTCCTTCTCTCCGCTCTCGAGACCAAGGCCATAATGCAATATATAAAAAGAGATATGTTCTCTTTTGATAAGTTCTATTTTATCATGTTTCTACCGTTAGAATTATAAAAAATGATTAACAGATATGTTTTTGTTATTAAGCCTTACTTATTTGCCTTAGATGTTTTAACTTATCACCATGTCAGTTTTTATTCACTAGGACTAATGCTGCAAGTAAGAAAGAAACAGGCAGAGCAATTCGCTAGGAGAGAGAGATTGAAAAATGATTAGGCAAATAATTTCATACAGTTAGGCTTGGAAACAAAATTTTGAAATAAGAATTTGGATTAAAAGATAATGAAAATGTCTAACGCCACACTTGACCAAAATTTAAATTTTTTATCGTTTACATGGCACAGAATGGCACAGATAATGATTTAATATATTTGTTAACAAACAATACTTATCATAAAATATATATGACATGAAAGAAGACAAATGCTACATAGCCTTTCTAATGCCCAGCGTTAAAAAAAAAAAGTAAATCATAGCCCATGATATATACCTATATGGAAGGCAAACTGTATGCTTCGTATATAACTTAGCACTCCTGATGGAAACCGATCGATAGAATTTTATCTTCCCTTCTAATATATATATCTATTTTCATATCAGAACTGTATAACCATCCGTCTGTTAAAAAAAAAATTATAAAATTAGTAAAAGGAAAAATCAAATCAAATCCATCGATGGTAACTGTTTGCACTTTATCACGAACAAAATGGTCTATAAATTAACAACAAAAGAAAAAAAAAAAAAATCAATCGGGGCTTAAAATCAAGAACAAAAGTTAATTCATATTGTTGCCACCGGGACCTATCCTCCGACTTGGGTGCGGTCGGTCTCCTGGTCTAGGCTTCCTCTTGGGTGGACCTGCACAGAAGTCCTCGCGCGAGAGGCGTTGGGGGTGGCCCTCCGCGGAAGACCCTCCAACGCTCAAGTCAGTGGGATCGATGATCAACAAAAGTGGGAGAGGATCTCTCCGGAAAGTCTCTCCAGGGGTGGCCGATCGGGAGCTCCAGGGGAGTGCCGACGAGCAGTGGAGGAGAGTGAGAGTGAGAGTAAGAGAGAGAGTGAGCCAGAGGCTGTCAGCGCATACATGAGAGAATCTGGGGGTGTTGTACTTATAGGCAATCACCTGGATCTTGAGCGCCTTCTGGAAGGTTCAAAGGTTGTTAGGATACGTGAATGAATCGAATCAGGCCGTTGTAGGGCCGGTGGGATCCGTATCTTGTTCGTTGAGGGATCGACGGCCAGGAGAGCTCTTTGATGGCCTGAGATCTGATAGATGCGTAGGTCCCAGGTGGTTATATTAGGTCCTAGACCACTCTTCAATATGATTCTCTGTTTAGGATTCTGTTACGATAGGTCTAGGCTCTCCCGCATCGGGTTCCATGGAGGTGAGTATCGAGTCATGGATCGCTCAGGGAGGCCGAGCTATGGGAAGCTTGGGGGAAGCCGAGCTATGGGAAGCTCGGGGAAGCCGAGCTATAGGAAGCTCGTGGGAAGCCGAGCTATTAAAGCTCGGGGAGGCCGGGCTATGGAAAGCTCGGGGGAAACCGAGCCATGGGAGGCTCGGGGAAAATGAGCTGTGGGAAGCTCGGGGAAGCTGAGCCATGGGAGGCTCGGGGGAAAACGAGCTGTGGGAAGCTCGGGGAAGCCGAGCTATAGGAAGCTCGTGGAAGCCGAGCTATTGAAGCTCGGGAAGCCGAGCTATAGGAAGCTCGTGGAAGCCAAGCTATTAAAGCTCAGGGAGCCGAGCCATGGGAGGCTCGGGGAAAACAAGCTGTGGGAAGCTCGGGAAGCCGAGCCATGGGAGGCTCGGAAAAAACGAGCTGTGGGAAGCTCGGGGAAGCCGAGCCATGGGGGGCTCGGAGAGGCCGAGCTATAGGTAGCTCGGAGAGGCCGGGCTATAGGAAGCTCGGGAGAGCCGAGCCATAGGTAGCTCGGGGAAGGTTGAGTTACGGGTAGTTCGGAAAGGTCGGGCTATGGAAACCCGGACAAAATGAGTCAGGGGTCGCATGGCCTGCGGACCACATCAGTTTAGCTTGTTCCTCGGGGACATATCGTAGCGGGCGAGGGATGGGGCTGATCCTAGCCCCTCGCACGATTATCAATGCAATATCGATTTTACCCCTCAACACATGCCCCCACTCCCTAGTTCGAAGCGTTGGTTCGGGTGTAGGGAGTATAGGCTTAAGTGGCGCGATCTGCATTTGGGGATGTATTTGATAGCCTGCGCAATGATGCCCTAATTAATGCCGTGGGGCCGTCTTGCCTTCCCGAGGTGGATCCGTCATTCCTTAGGGGCGAAGGTAATGACTGGGGAAGCGCCGCATGAAATCTCAATTTTCACGGCACCGTAGTGGCAGTTCCGGATGCCTAGGTTGGGACGCCTCACCCTCACCCTGAGGCGGTTTCAATTGAAAAAATGGAGTCGTGGCGGCACTATCCTTATTTATAGTGCCCTTTTCACTCTCCTTTAAAGAACTTTGTCTTCCCGTTTTCGCTGCGATCTTGCTCAGCATCTCTTGATTGAAGAAATGGTGAGCCCAAGTGACCAAGCTTCGGAGGTGACCTTGGAGGATTTGGAACGGATGCGCTGCCTGTACAAAATCCCCCAGGACGTCGTCTTGTTGCTCCCGACGGCTGAGGATAGGGTGACGTCTGGATTAGGGGATGGGGCGTTCTGTTATGAGGAAAGCTTGAGGGCAGGTCTCCGGTTTCCTCTTCATCCGTTGGTGCGGGAGGTGATAAAGTTCTACAATATATGCTTCACCATGGTGGCCCCCAACAGTTGGCGCAACCTTATCGGGTTCATCTCGTTGTGCAAACACCTTGGGGTGACCGCGACCCTTTCGCTATTCAGGGTGTGTTTCAATCTGGTCTCCGGGAGGGCCTCGGAATGGCCTTACATCGGTCCCCGAGATCCTTTAAGATAATATCGGATAACCCATCGTCGATAAAGGAGTGGAAGTCGCAGTTCTTCATAGTCGGGGGAACATTGGTTCGGACTTCCCTCGGGTATGGGGGCAGTACGTAAAGGATCCAGAAGCGCACCCAGAGTTAACTGATTCGGAGAAAAGGGATTTGATTGTGCTGCGCGGCAGTCGGGCGCTCCCAGCAAGCGTTCTCCTATCGGAGGACGCTCTCTTTGCGGCCGGATTGAGCCCCGTCAATCCTCGCGGTGAGTATTACCCCGTAGTTGATAGTTTAGCGTGGCTCCATCTTTGATTTTGTGCGAACTAACGGGCGAATCATATTGCCCCTACAGCCAAAAGGTCGGCGCTCGCCACCAAATGAGGGAGGAGCTGGAAAGCGCCGCAGGAGATCTGGCTCCAGCAGCAAGCATCGGTCCGAGAAGAGGTCTCGCCCTTCCGGCTCCCGCTCTAGGGGGATCGGGGGGACGGCGATAGTCGGCGCTCCTCGTCGCCGTAGGCTGAAACTACCGAAGTTCCGGCGGCGCACGATCTTTCGGCACCGAAGGAGGGTCTGTCCAGGGGCGAAGACGGGAAGTTGCGGGGGTTTCGGAGGAGGCTGCTGAGGTTTCCTCCCCCCCGTTGTTGTTTTGTCCGATGATGGCGAAGGAGAAACGCCGGTTGGCGTGGGGGCCCCCGCAGACGAGGCGGTTCGGTCTCCCTCATTGGAGGCCAGTGGCTCGGCGAGGTTACAGGAGGAGGTGGGAGCGACCTCCGCTTCCATCGAGGCAGGGGAAGAGGTTGCGGCTGCTGAGGTTCGGCCTGGGTCGCCGATAGGAGAGCTAGCGGGCGAGGAGATGGCCGAACCCGCCGAACCAATGACCGAAATTCGCGGGGGGCTTTCTGGTGAAGGGCCTTCCGCCGAGGCACAGGAGGCTCCGGGGGGAGCAGAAGTTCCTGAAGAGTCTGTTGTGGACAGGGGGATTCCTGAGGGGATAGAAGCAGAAGAAGGAGAAGAGGAGGAAGGAGAAGGAGGGGAGCCGGCGAGCGAAGGAGATGCTTCGGCGGGGCTCTCCTTGCCGGAGTCGAAACGTCCGAAGCTTCTCAAGCGAGGGCCCTGGCAGCGGAAGCTGGCCTATCGAGAAGTTCATGGGTCGCGGTGTTCTGGATGGCTCCCTGGGGGCAGACTTCCACTCACTCGACCCGGAAGTGAGCGCCAGGTTCTCCGCTCTGATGCGGTCCGCGTTCCAAGGGGGAGAGTTCCTCAACAGGAGGGGGTCATCCGGAAGACCTTGTCGAGATGGCCTTCCATAGCGTCGGGGTGCCGAATGAGGCTTTTCTTCTCCCGAAATTGACGACCTTGCTCTCACAAGGATCGCCACAGACTACGTCTCGGGTAGGTTGTTGCACCGAAGTTGGGTCTTTAGTCAGTTAGTTCGACTATGTCTTTTATGCGTGTCATCCTTTTTTGCAGAGTGCCCTGATTATGAGGGCACTGAAATGGCGCTTACATCTGGCCGTTGGAGCTTGGGCTCGGCCCGCTACGAGGCTGATCACTTCAAGGAGAGGGCGGGTTCGACTGACAAGCTCTCTCGAGCCCTGGTGGTCCTCCAAAGGGAGCTCGGGGAGGCTCGCAGGATTCTTGCGGTTGAGAGGGAGAGAGCCTCTCGACTCACCGTACAGGTTGGTGAGCTCCAGCGGGAGCTTGGGGAGACCAACAGGATTCTTGCGTTGAGAGGGAAAGAGCCTCTCAACTCACCATACAGGTTGGTGAGCTCCAAGGCTTCCGCGAACAATCCGAGAAGGCAATTCTGGAGCTTTCTCAGGCCAGGGGGAGCATGAGAGCAAGGTTAAATCCATGCAACTGTTCTTTGATAAGAGGTGGGACCAGCTGAAAGCCAGCCACGCCGAAGATAAAGCCAGCTGGAGCAAAAGGTTCGAGGAGGAAGAGCATAAATGCCGGCGGCAGTAGGACCACCTCACCCGTCTAAGCAAAGAGCTCGCCGATACAAAGGACCGGCTAAAGTGGTCGGATGAACGAGCTGCCCGACTATCCGACGAGGTTGACTTTGCCCGTCAAGAAATTGGAGATACCCAGTCCCGGGTGGATGAGTTAAAAGAGAGCCTTCGCCAGAACCAATCGGCTAGGTCTAGGGCTCTCAACAGGGTCCACGTGCTGGAGGGTGAGCTAGCCCGGCAGGAGGAGCAGGTAGGGCGCTATTAGTTTCACTCATTTTGATCTTTCGACTTTCGCTTTACTCGGCTTTTTGCCTGCAGTTGCACAGGGTGAGCCAGGAATTTCAGGGGCGGTTAGCGGCGTTCGGAGAGGAGGCGGCCTTGAGGCACCGAAGGATCTCCGAACTGGAGAAGCAATTAGCTGAGGCAAATGCGCGGCCTCTTCGGCGGTGGAGGAGTACAAGAAATCCACGAATTTGTCGACGAACGCAGGGCGGCCTGTGCCGATGCATTTCAGCTGGGCAAAGATAAGGCGCGGGCCAAGGTTGCCCAGGCTTATCCTGACCTGGACCTGTCGTGCCTGGAAGCCGAACATTATGAAGCGTACACCCCAGGGGTCGAGGAGGACGAGTATGGAGAAATATCTGATGTCGACCTCGAAGCTATTCTAGGAGTCGATGCGACTACCGACGTATCCCGTCGTGACACCTTTGAGAAGGGGGGGCCAAGCGATGCCCCTGCTGATGCGGCCGCAGGAGATGCTGGGATTGACCCCAAGTCCTGACCCTTTGGGGGACTATATGTGCTTTTCCTTTCTTTTGTTTTGTAGTTCGACTGGAAGTTGATAAATGAATCAACCGTTTTTCATTCGCTTGTCTTCCCTGGATGGTTTCTTGTCTTGAATTTTGGAGGAACATCCTAGTAGAGGCCAAGGCATAGGGATTGTCTCGACGAAAAGGTCGGGCGACAACGTAGCCTGGTATAAAAAGGGGGTTGAGAGACGATTTAACTCAGCTTAGGCCGAATGACGCGGTGGTTCGACCAAGTCCGAGGAATGAGGTAGCTTTTTAAGGGCCGAGGGACAAAGTAACTCGGCTAGGGCCGAGGAACGAAATGGCTCGGCTTGGGCCGAGGGACAAAGTAACTCGCTAGGGCCGAAGAATGAAATGGCTCGGCTTGGCCGAGGGACAAAGTAACTCGGCTAGGGCCGAAGAATGAAATGGCTCGGCTTGGGCCGAGGGACAAAGTAACTCGGTTAGGGCCGAGGGAGTTCGTTTTATCAGTGATCAAACTGAGATTGCATTCTTGATGAAAAGAGGGGAGTTCGTCCCGAACAGGGGTTCGCTGGATCATCGCTGCCATCTCCTTATCCCCATTTATTACCCCTACCAGTGTTTTGTCTTTTCCAAGGTGGGTCGATTCTCGCCTCACCGAAGTAGGTGGTACGGCCCTGTGGCTAGCAAAAGGTCGCCTGGCAATTTCTGGCGAGCTTTTATTATGTCGACCTTTTCCAACATAGGTTGCTTTGGCGTGTGATGTTAGTGTTTGTTTGCCATTGGAGGATGTCATTTTCGCAGGACGATCTTCCGGATCTGCCAGTATCCGCAAGGTCGGCGGACGGTTTCATGCATTAAAAGCTCGTGATCCGGGTCAGAAGTAATCTTTTGGCCCGCGTCATGGTTCGGGTGACGTGCCTGGCGCGCATTGGGGGGCACTGTTTTCATTTTAGGAGGCCATGTGGTGGCGTAGGCTTGACGTTTTAAATCCCGAGGCTTTCTGATAGCTGTTCCCGGCTCGCCTCTGCTTATAAAAAGGGGAAAGAGGGGTGTGTTGGGCCATCCCAAAATTTTCTTTCCTGTGAATCATGAAGATACTCGTGATGCATGTTTCTCCAAGGTTTATTGCGGGAGAACCGAGCTTGTCCCCTGGAAGTCGCCGCTATCCCCCGGATAGCTGGGGTGACAAAGGAGCCGCTGGGGGTGGCTTGCCCTCAAGAAGGGACCTTCGGAGATCGTATAGAGAGCGCACAAGAGGTCCGCAGGGATCGCACGGAGAGCGCACATATACGCTTCCCGTGTGTCCTTTATGGTTCCCCCTTGGGGACGTACGGTAGGAAGTGTACGCAGGCAACCCATGGGTTGCGCAAATTTTGCCTCCTCCCATGGTTTGGATTCCTGGGCTTGCCCGCCTGGGAATCTTTCGCCACATGGGGAGGGGGTGATGGTGTGTCGTCCGCAGGTACCTTGCCTTTGAGTTTGGGCAAGGTGGAGCGGTACACACCCGGTTTGGGGGAGCGCTCTGGTGCCAGGTCTGCGAGCTTCCTTCCTACTCGTTGGGGGCCTCTCGGTTGGGTGGTTTGGGGTAATATCCCATCCACCCTTTCCGATTATTCTGATATCCCAGTTGGGTCGCCGAGATATCACTATTTACCGAAGCTGGTCGCAACGGTTGGTCCACGTCGTCCGCCCATTATCGGCTCGGGCTGACCGTTCGTGGTTTGTCTGATTTTCGGTCCGGACGCCGGAGCATCACAGTTGCCCGGATCTGCTTTGGAGCAGTTTGCCCGAGTTTTGTACCCGTCTTTGTTTTATGCATTTCAATGCTCTTGTAATGCCTCTCAGGCGGTTGTAATCGGTTTCGATGGCAATGAAATAAAGAAAGTTTTGTTCTTTTTCTTAATTTCTGTTTCTTTTGTGCCAAGAGTTGTTGTTGTTGGCGACGAAACGAGGCATAAGGACATCTCGTTTGTTTTTGGATGAGGATCCCGCGCTATCCGAGTCAGTCGGGGCTTGTAAGCTGCCCAAATCCAGACGGAAATTTGGAGATTGTTCGGCGGTAGAACATATTCCTTGACTCTGGCCGAAGCTCAGAGATTTATCACTCGACTTCATTGGGGTTCGGAGATTTGTGGCCCGGCCCTGCCGAGGTTCGGAGAATGGTTACTCGGCCCAGCCGAGGTTCGGAGATTTAGAGCTTGGAGAGATGACTTAGTCGTCACCGTGAGTCATGATACCTGGCCCCTGTGAGGCTCGGTGAGGAGTGTCAAGGCGGAATGGGCAGCGCATGGGTACACCCATTATTTATGATTTGGCCACTCCCAAGGGAGTGAATTATCGTCAGGTGCCGGCGCTCTTTCTTTTTCACATTTTCCAAAGGGCGGCCGATTTAAGAGAGCTTGGGGGAGTATTGAGGGCATTTACTGCGAGGGCCCGGCAGATCGGAGGAACCCCGTTTCTAGAGAAGGAGGGGGGTTCCCGAACAGTTCGTCGACGTTTACCATTTTGCTCGGGAAGGGGCGTGGCCCTTCGGGTCCTGTGGTTTAGTTAAAGCGGCGACACGTGGCGAATTCCCATGGGTCGGTATTTATGACCCGACTGATCGAGATACTCGCCTGAGGAGTATAAAACGGATGAGAGGGGTGCCAGTATTCACCGTCCTTTTTGGTTAGCCTCTCAACAGCTCTTGACATGGCTTTTCAAGGTGGAGAGCAATCACCTGATAGATTAGGCGTAGTGATCAACGGCCCTAGGGGCTCCGAGGGGAGTCGCCCCACCATCGTGGTCGATGGCCTGGCCCTGGCATCAGCCTTCGCAAGCCATGAGCGGCTTGAGAAGGTTGTTGAGGAGTATCTTACCGTCTCTACGAGGGAGACCAAGGCCCTTCGCTGGGTCGTGGATCAGCAGAAGGAGGAGATAGCGTCCCTCCACCGACGAGTTGCCGAGCTGTCCCGGCATTTGGAAGACTCGGCTGCACCCAGGGGAAGGCGTTAGGTCCCTGCGAGGGCCACTTTTTTCTTTTTGTTTTTTTCTCTTCTCTTTTTGTATTTACTTTTCTAATCAATGAAAAAGGCCTTTTTTTACAACCTCTTATTCTCCAAGATCGTCGTTTAGCTCAAAGAAGAACTGTTCGTTTCTGTTTGAATAGTCGGGGAGCCTGGGCAGCTTTATTGGTTTACGCGCTGAGTCATGACTTCGTTTGAGATAGGCATTTTGGGCGATAGGTTATAGGGGCATTGCCCAGGGATTTTAGTGGCAGGGGGATTTCCCGACTTTGCCTGGGGTTCGCGGCCGGTCAGTAGGGCCTGCCGAACCGTTTAGGGGTTTGCTGGAGGCGCATACTTTGTGTCCATTGACGGTTTTGCACAGTGTGCTTTTTTCAAACTGGCCGAAGCTTTGGGGACTATTTGGAAGTCTTCGGCTTTAATCGGGGCTCGCGTGCTTTGGTTTTTTGCCGGGAATTTAGTTCAAGAATTATTGCTCGGCCCTGCCGAGGTTCGGAGAGTGGTTGCTCGACCCAACCAAGGTTCGAAGATTTGTTGCTCGGCCCAGCCGAGGTTCAGAGATTAATTTCTCGGTCCAGCCAGGTTCGAAGATTGTTGCTCGGCCCAGCCGAGGTTCGGAGATTAATTGCTCGGCCCAACCGAGGTTCGAAGATTAATTGCTCGGCCCAGCCGAGGTTCAAAGATTAGTTGCTCGGCCCAGCCGAGGTTCGGAGATTAATTGCTCGGCCCAGCCGAGGTTCGGAGATTTGTTGCTCAGCCCAGCCGAGATTCGAAAATTTGTTGCTCGGCCCAGCCGAGGTTCGGAGATTAGTTGCTCGGCCCAGCCAGGTTCATAGAATTATTGCTCGGCCCAGCCGAGGTTCGGATATTGTTG
>UESW01004347.1:483210-527781 GCA_900491605.1 Calamus simplicifolius | reverse complement strand
ATTTTAGTGGCAGGGGGATTTTTCGTCTTTGCCTGGGGTTCACGGCCGGTCATGTAGGGCCTGCCGAACCTTTTAGGGGTTTGCTGGAGGCGCATACTTTGTGTCCATTGATGGTTTTGCACAGTGTACTTTTTTCAAACTGGCCGAAGCTCTGGGGACTATTTGAAAGTCCTTCGGCTTTAATCGGGGCTCGCGTGCTTTGGTTTTTTGCCAGGACTTTAGTTCGAAGAATTATTGCTCGGTCCTACCGAGGTTCGGAGAGTGGTTGCTCGGCCCAACCGAGGTTCGAAGATTTGTTGCTCGGCCCAGCCGAGGTTCGGAGATTAATTTCTCGGCCCAGCCGAGGTTCGAAGATTTGTTGCTCGGCCCAGCCGAGGTTCGGAGATTAATTGCTCGGCCCAGCCAAGGTTTGGAGATTAATTGCTCGGCCCAGCCGAGGTTCGAAGATTAGTTGCTCGGCCCAACCGAGGTTCGGAGATTAATTGCTCGGCCCAGCCAAGGTTCGGAGATTTGTTGCTCGGCCCAGCCGAGATTCGGAGATTTGTTGCTCGGCCCAGCCGAGGTTCGGAGATTAGTTGCTCGGCCCAGCCGAGGTTCGAGATTTGTTGCTCGGCCCAGCCGAGGTTCGGAGATTAGTTGCTCGGCCCAGCCGAGGTTCGGAGATTTGCTTCTCGGCCCAGCCGAGGTTCGGAGATTTTGCTCGGCCCAGCCGAGGTTCGAGAGTTGCTTTCGGAGATTTGTTGCTCGGCCCTGAGGTTCCTCGGCCCAGCCGAGGTTCGGAGAATTATTGCTCTTCGGAGATTTCCTGTTTAAACAGGTAACTCGGTCGTGCCGAGAATCGGTAAGCAGCACCTGTTTCTTTTTACAATTTTTGGCGATATAATGTGGTGATTTATGTTGCAAATTGTGAAACATGTGCCACAAAAATTTAAGAAGGCGAGCCTATAGAGGCGTACCCTACTGATAATACTTGCGGAGATTGTCCGAATTCCACGTCCGAGGGATGGATCTTTCGCTTAGATCTTGCAGCTTGTAGGTCCCGGTCCGACGATCTCCGCTACTTGGTAGGGGCCTTCCCAGTTTGGGCCAGCTTTCCTTGCTCCAGCGGTTTGGAGACAGATGCTTTCCGGAGAACGAGGTCGCCAGGCAAGAAAGCTTTCCCTTTGACTCTGGAGGCATGGTAGCGGGCCACTCTTTGCTGATAGGTAGCTACTCTGATCCGAGCTTTCTCTCTTCCTCTACCAGGTCAGGTTGGTGCGGAGCTGCTCCTCGCTGGCTTCCTCCGAGTAGCTTTCCACCCGCAGGAAGGGAGACCTATCTCCACGGGATGATGGCCTCTGTGCCGAAGGCCATTCGAATGGGGTTTCGCCTGTGGGTACTCTCGGGGTGGTGCGGTAGGCCCACAGGACATGGTGCAACTCGTCTGCCCACCTGCCTCGGGCCTTGGAGAGCCGAGCTTTGATCCCTTGAAGCAAGGTCCGGTTGGTTACTTCGGCTGCTCCGTTGGCTTGCGGATGCCCGACCGAGGTAAGGTGGTGATGGATCCCATGCTCCTCGCAGAACTGCGGAACTTTGGATTGTCGAATTGCATGCCGTTGTCAGTGATGATAGTGTGCGGGAGGCCGAAGCGGCAGATGATGGACCTCCATACGAAATCCTGGCCCGAGCCTCGGTTATTTGAGCAACTGCCTCCGCCTCGACCCATTTGGTGAAGTAATCGATGGCGACGAATAGAAACTTCCGCTGTCCCGTGGCAAGCAGAAATGGGCCGAGAATGTCCATTCCCCACTTGGCAAAGGGCCAAGCGAGGATAATGGGGACCAGGCTGGCGAGGGGAGCCTCTGAATGCTTGAGTGCCTTTGGCATGGGTCACAAGCTCGGACAAGGTCGTCTGCATCCTTCTGCATGGTTGGCCAATAGTAACCTTGACGCAGCACCTTGTGGCATAGGGACCGGCTCCCAGATGGTTGCCGCAAATCCCCTCATGCACCTCCGAAGGGCATAATCAGCTTCAGATGGCGAAGGCATCTGAGCAATGGCATGGAGAAGGACCGTTTGTAGAGCTGGTCATCAATCAACATATAGTGGGTGGCTTGCAGCTTTAGCCTTCTGGCTTCTCTCCGATCGGCGAAAGTGACCCTTCTTTAAGGTACTTCAGAATGGGGTCGAACCATGATGGTTCGGCCTCAACTTGCATTACTCGGTCAGCTTCCGCGATACTGGGTCTCTCCAAGATCTCCAGGTAAAATTTTGTCGGCGTCCATTGATTCCGCAGTCGCCAACCGAGATAATAGGTCGGCACGGGCATTTCAGATCTAGGAATCTGAATAATCTCAAATTCGAGAAAATGGGAGAGTAGGCTCCGAACCTCTTGGAGATATCGGATCATGTTCGGTTCCCGAGCCTCAAACTCCCCTCGCACATGACCTGCCACCAGTTGGGAGTCGGTGAAGGCATTAAGTTTCTCCACCTTAAGGCTGCGGGCGATTCAGAGACCGGCCAGCAAGGCTTCATACTCAGCTTCGTTGTTGGAGGTTGGAAAGGAGAAGCGAATGCCATATTCAAAGGTCACCCCCTCGGGCTGGTGAGGACCAAGCCCGCACCGAGCGATGGCGTTGGACGACCCGTCGACATGGAGGAGCCACCGGGCGCCAGATTTTGGTTCCTCGGGGGAGTCGGGGGTGGAGCCATCCTCCGGATGGTACACTCGAGGAGGAAGTCGGCTAGCACCTGAGCTTTGATGGCCGGGCGAGGCTGAAAATGGATGTCATGCTCGCTCAGCTCGATGGCCCATTTAGTCATTCTCCCTGATGTCTCGGGCGGTGGACCACCGCCTTGATGGGTTGGTCAGTCAGGACCGTCACAGAATGCGCCTGGAAGTATGGCCGTAACTTCCGAACTGAGGTGATCAAGGCCAACACCATCTTCTCAATCCGGCTATACCTCGTCTCCGTGTCGCGGAATAGTTTGCTGACATAATAAATTGGCTTCTGGGCCTTGTTTTCTTCTCTGACCAGCACCGAGCAAACGGCACCTTCTGAGACAGCCAGATACAGGAATAGTGTCTCCCAGGATTTGGACTGCTGAGGAGCGGGGGAGAGCCAAATCTGGTTGTAGCCAGAGTATGCGTCCATGAATGTCAGCATTTGATGACCCGAGGTGGCATCCACAAGTTGATCAATCCGGAGAGAGGGAAGCTATCCTTCGGGCAGGCTTTGTTGAGGTCAGTGAAGTCGATGCAAATCCGCCACTTGCCGTTCGACTTCTTCACCATGACGACATTTGACAGCCAGTTGGGTAATTTACCTCCCGATGAAGTTCGCCTTGATGAGTTTATCAACCTCCTCTTCAATAGCCCTCTGCCGCTCTGGGGCAAAGCTCCTTTTCTTTTGTTTGACGGGCTGGTACATCTCGTCCACGTTAAGGCGGTGGACGAGAACTCGGGGCTGATTCCTGGCATG
This sequence comes from Calamus simplicifolius, assembly GCA_900491605.1. NCBI lineage: Eukaryota > Viridiplantae > Streptophyta > Magnoliopsida > Arecales > Arecaceae > Calamus > Calamus simplicifolius. Next base: position 524,320 of record UESW01004347.1, on the reverse strand, counting down.
TCGGAGGCGGACCAGGCGAAAACATCGGCGTTGCTTCGGAGGAAGTCGATCAGCTCCTGCCGAGGTTCGCCTTTCAGCAGCGACCCGATCTTTATGGTTCGGTCGGGATGAGCCTCGTCCAGTGGTACTTCTTCCAGTTCCTCGGCTGGTTCTCCCCGTTGCTCGGTAAAGTCCTCCCGAGCGTCCAGCCCATCAACTTCAGGCATTCTGGACTGAAGGCTGGTGACAAAACACTATCGAGCCATGGTTTGGCTTCCTTGGACACACCAACTCCCCGCTTGGTGGGGAATTTCATAGATAGTGTGGGATGGAGACAACGGCTTTGAGGGACATCAGGCCGGGTCTCCCAAATATTGCATTGTAGGGCAACCTGAGCTTAGTTACCAGGAAGTCCGTGTGAACAGTGGCCACAAGGGGCCAGGTTCCTGCCGAACCGTTAAGGTTACGACCCCTTCCGGATGATGACGTCGCCTGTGAACCCATTAGGGTGGAATCCACGGCTCGGAGGTTTTCCATGAGCAATCTCATCTTGGCAAACACATCGAGGTACAAAATATTCACAGAACTTCCACTATCAACAGGATCCGGCTTACATCATAGTCATTTAAATTGAGGGATACAACTAGTGCATCGTCATGTGGGAACTGTATCCCTCGGAGATCGTCGTCGGAGAAGAAGAGCTCGTCGGTCCGTGCTTTCTTTGGCGCCGATCCTTCGTCATCATTTCTGGAGCTCGAGCCGCCGGCCTCTCAATCACGTTGATGTGGCCGATTACAGGCGGATTTGGAGGAGGAGGAGGCTGCTGAAGCTCGGGCTGGCGATCCCCCCTTGTCCTGGCTCGGGTGCCCTCCTGAACTGGTTCAGTCGGCCCCATTGAATCAGCCTCTCAATCTCATTTTTCAGCTGCCAGCATTCCTCAGTGTCATGGCCATGCTTCCGGTGATAGTGGCAGTATTTGGTGGGGTCCCTCCGGGTTGGGTTCCCTCGGAGAGGAGCTGGCCGGGGGAGCTGGCGCTCTATCTCCATGAGGATTTGCGCCCTGAGTACAGTGAGCGGAGTGTACCAGTCGAATCGCCTGGGCGGGCTCCGGGAGCAATTTCTCGGCGGCGGTGGGGGAGCTCTTTGGCGGCGAGGTGGACTTGGCCACGGATGGGTCGGTGCCTGTCAGGACCTTTGGGTTCTTTCTTCTTCACCAGCTCGCGCGGGCAACTCTCCGCGATTCTTCGACCCTGGCGTATTTGTCTGCCAGGGCCATCATATCGGAGAGGTTTGGGGGGTAGCTGACTTCCATCGCCAGGTAGAAGTCACTCTCCTTCAAACTTCCCCCGCCAAGGCGGATAGCCACCTCATGATTAAGGTGGTCCACCTCTAGCATGGCCTTGTTGAAGCGGCCAAGGTAGTTTCTCAAGGACTCCCCCTCTCTGCTTAACTTCGGAGAGGGAGTCGGATCTCCACCGGTGACGGCGGCTACTGACGAACTGGCCAATAAAAAGATGCTCAGCTCGTCGAATGAATCAACGGAACCTGGTTTCAAGGCGTTGAACCAGGTTCGGGCAGATCCTCTAAGGGTGAAGGGGAAGGCGCGGCAGAGGATTGCGTCGGATGCTCCGTGGAACATCATTATTGACGGAAGCTGCTGAGATGATCATCCGGGTCAGAAGAGCCATGGTAGGGCTCGACGGCGGGTAGTTTGACATGGGAGGGAATCACTTCCTCCATGATCCCTTTAGAGAAAGGGATGCCCTGCTCTGCCTTGGGCTGAGGCGGATAGGCCTGCTTGGCGGCGTCCAGTTCCTGACGCATCTCCCGGATTTATCGACGGATCTCCTCTTCAGAAGTAAGAGGAGGAGCTGGGCATGGAGAGTGCAGGGACGACGTTGAATCATGGCGGGAGGACACTGGGGAAAGGGTCCGGGCTCGTCGGATCTGGGAGGATCCGGTTACAGCCGCCTCGCGGGACCGGTTTGTCCCCTTTGGGTCGGTGTGGGGGGTCTGTGGCTCCATGCGGACCAGAGGAGGAGGTGGCGAAGAGGAAGGAGCTGCGGCCTCCCTATGAAGGTGCGGAGCAGGGGCAGCTGTGAAACGCTCCTGAACCAGGTGGGTCAGGGCTTGGACCTGCTGGACCAGCATAGCGAACTGGTCCTGGGTCACCGGGATGGCTGGTGGTGATAGGGTCTCAACTGGCAGAGGCTGCGGCGCCGTGTTGCCTATGGATCAGGTCTTTGAGTGACGACCTGGTCCTGGGCTTCAAAGGTTGCTCTTCTTCGATTAGCCATTGGAGAGGTTCTACTCCAGATCGAGATCCTTGTCTCATTTCTTCAAGTTTTAACGGGACTTGAGGACCCTTCCTCTAGCGCCAATCTGTTGCCGCCGGGATTTATCCTCCGACTCGGGCACGGTCGGTCTTCTGGTCTGGGCTTTCTCCTGGGCAGACCTGCATAGAAGTCCTCGCACGAGAGGCGTTGGGGGTGGCCCTCCGCGGAAGACCCTTCGACGCTCAAGTCAGTGGGGATCGGTGATCAACAGAAAGTGGGGAGAGGGATCTCTCCGAAAAGTCTCTCCAGGGGTGGCTGATCGGGAGCTCCAGGGGAGCGCCGATGAGCAGTGGAGGAGTGAGAGTGAGAGTAAGAGAGAGAGTGAGCCAGGGGCTGTCAGTGCATACCTGAGAGAATCTGGGGGTGTCGTACTTATAGGCAATCACCTGGATCTTGAGCGCCTTCTAGAAGGTTCGAAGGTTGTTAGGATACGGGAATGAATCGAATCAGGCCGTTGTAGGGCTGGTGGGATCCGTATCTTGTTCGTTGAGGGATCGACGGCCAGGAGAGCTCTTTGATGGCCTGAGATCTGATAGATGCGTAGGTCCCAGGTGGTTATTAGGTCCTAGACCACTCTTCAACATGATTCTCTGTTTGGGATTCTGTTACGATAGGTCTAGGCTCTCCCGCGTCGGGTTCCACAGAGGTGAGTATCGAGTCATGGATCACTCAGGGAGGCCGAGCTATGGGAAGCTTGGGGAAGCCAAGCTATGGGAAGCTCGGGGAAGCCGAGCTATAGAAAGCTTGTGGGAAGCCGAGCTATTGAAGCTCGGGGGCCGGGCTATGGGAAGCTCGAGGGAAACCGAGCCATAGGAGGCTCGGGGAAAACGAGCTGTGGGAAGCTCGGGGAAGCCGAGCCATGGGAGGCTCGGGGGAAAACGAGCTGTGGGAAGCTCGAGGAAGCCGAGCTATAGGAAGCTCATGGGAAGCCGAGCTATTGAAGCTCGGGGAAGCCGAGCTATAGGAAGCTCGTGGGAAGCCGAGCTATTGAAGCTCGGGGAGGCCGGGCTATGGGAAGCTCGGGGAAGCCGAGCCATGGGAGGCTCGGGGAAAACGAGCTGTGGGAAGCTCGGGGAAGCCGAGCCATTGGAAGCTCGGAAAAAATGAGCTGTGGGAAGCTCGGGGAAGCCGAGCCATGGGGGGCTCGGAGAGGCCGAGCTATAGGTAGCTCGGAGAGGCCGGGCTATGGGAAGCTCGGGGGAAGCCGAGCCATAGGTAGCTCGGGAAGGTTGAGTTACGGGTAGTTTGGAAAGGTCGGGCCATGGAAACCCAGAAAAAATGAGTCAGGGGTCGCATGGCCTGCCGGACCACATCAGTTTAGCTTGTTCCTCGGGGCATATCGTAGCGGGCGGAGGGATGGGGCTGATCCTAGCCCCCTCGTATGATTATCAATGCAATGATGATTTTACCCCTCAACACATATTAAGGGAGAAAAAGATCTTTTTTTTATGCTATCGTAGTTTACTCATCATGAAATTATAATATTGAAGCAGGCAACGAAGGGAAATGAAGAGAGGAGGTGCTCAGAGTTTTGGTTGAATGGATTTGATGTTGTCCTCATAAATAGATCGGATTAACGAGAAAACCATCACTGCTACCTCCTCTCTTCATCTATAGCACCAGGATAAAAACTTTTTGATGATGAAAAAATAAAAATAAAAATAAAAATATCCCCACCAACTTTTTCCTCTATAACATCACCTTATTCCTCCTGGATTACAAAATACAGTCCAATCAAAATAAAAATAAAATTCAAGAAAGTGCAAATTTTGACTTTATCTGGCATTGAGGTAATTAGAATAGACCTAAATAGCCTGAAAAGAACTAGATGGGCTTATACGTTAGCTATTTTATAAATCTCCAAAAAAATATTGAATTTTTAAAAAATTACATATATACCCCTTCAAAATTAAAGTCTATTGCATATTTATAATTTAAAATTTATTATTTGTTGGGTAAATAGGCTAATAAGGCCTAAATAGGCTAATAGGCCTAAATACCCTAATGAGGCTTGAAAGCCCATCACCTCCCTTTAGTGTGTGAATGAGAAATTGCGGGGACATTTAGTCCCATATCGAAAAAATCAAGAAAGGAAGGTTCACTTATATGGAAACCACTTCCTTGAAGCTTAAGTTTTTTAGGCTCACCACAAGTAGAGAGCTTGAGGGTGATGCCCGCGCACGCGCGTGTGCGAAGTGCAATGCGCGTGTGCGAAGGCGCAATGGGCGCTTTGTAGGCACTTGCGCATCGTCGCGAGGAGCTTGAGGGGCTTTAAATTTTTTCTAAATCATAAGGATCCAATGGTGGAGACTGATCGGATCAAGATAAGGGGCTGAGATCAATTGATCGTTGATCGATCGGATGAAGGGTCGAGATGCGGTAATCAAATCACGATCGTGATCGCAATCCAATGGCTCACACCCGTCGGTTGACCGATCAACAGGACCGTTGGTGATAAGGCGTCACTCCGATCAAGCCATTGTGATAAATCAACGGTTCGATCATGAAAATACGTATCATAGCCACGCTTTGACTTATCCGATCGTAGAATTGCCTTATCTGATCGGAGAAATTACCTTTCAGATTATGAAAAGGCTTATCCGATCTGAAGATCACAATGTTAATGGGCATATCAAGGGTGATAAGCCTTTAACCCTCACATCCTTTGATCAAATCCGATCAAAGAATTCAAATTAAATTAATTTCGTAGGGTTGCTTCCAAGGGGCACCTAAAAACCTATAAATAGGACCCAGACCCTTTCATTTCATTCATTCCAAACCATTCCGAATTGAGTTCAATCTGAATCAATTCTAGTCTTCTCCTCTCTTAGGCATTTGCATACTTTCCTAAATGTAGTGATGTGGCTAATCAGGCCACATGACCCTCAAGATGAAGGGATCACGAACCCGACGTCGCACGGTCTGGCGCATTCCAACCCTTTGGCATTGGGCTCATCCCGCCTCGGCCCATCTCGGCCTTGGCGTCAGCCTCGGCCCATCTCGGCCTCTGCTTTGGCCGCGGCCCATTTCGGCCTCGGCGTCGGCCTCGGCCCATCTCGGCCTCTGCATCGGTCGCGGCCAATTTGGCCTCGGCGTCGGCCTTGGCCCATCTCGGCCTCGACATTGGCCTCGGCGTCGGCCTCGGCCCATCTCGGCCTCGGCATCGGCCTCGGCGTCAGCTTCGGCGTCGGTTCTCCTTGGCCCTAGGAGCAACTCAGTTATCCGTCGATCTCATAGTGCCCCCTCGACCAAGCTGCGTGGCCCACTTTCCCAAGAATGGTGGGTTACTTGCCACGAACATGCCTGGCAACGTGTGCAATGAACGTGCCTCCCCCTGGAACCACTAACGATGGGTGTAGCCATCCACGTCCAGCCCCACTATCGTCCTTTGCGGCACGTTGAGGACCGAAATCAACAACCATCCAAAAAAGGATATGACTATTATGAACGAAGGGTAAGAGGGATCTCCCGAACAGGTATATAAAAGCCCCAACCCTCAAGGAGGGGGACTCAATCTCTACTCTCTCATTCAGATCCATATTCTCCAAATCGCTAACTTGAGCGTCGGAGGGTCCCCGCTGGAACCACCGGTCCGAAACTTTCTTGCAGGCGGTCCCTGTCATTCCTTTGAAGGCCTACGAAGCATTTTTGTTGCCTGACGCTCCTCAAAAGTGATTTGGCAGCAACAGATTGGCACGCTAGGAAGGAGGGCAGGGCGCAGCGCATAGAAAAGAAAGTAACAGACGAACCAGTAAGCTCCCAATTTACGACCCTCCATTCCTCCTAACCAGAAGAAGAAATGGTGGTAACCCATGCTCAAGAAGCTTCCACTAGCCTGGCTGGGGAGCAGCAAGTGAGGGCCGAGCAGCCGGAGGCCCTCCCGCCAATTCATCCTTCTCACCACACCAAGGTGATAGGGTCACCGCCCTCGCTCAGGAGGTGTGGTCCCTTGCAGCGGTGATCCGTGAACTTCAACAATAATCGGCGGCCGCTCAACCTCTGCCGCAACCCCAATCTTTGGGAGAAGTTGCGGCATAGCCCAGTCAACAGTCCACCCGTGGGCGACACCCACGATGGGAGGCTCACCGCCGTCGGGATGCCCCTATGGGGAGGAGATCTTCCGACAATCCCTCTCCCTGGCGATCCCGGGACAAGGCCCCATGGAAGGGTGTTTCCCGTCAGCGCCATCCCTCTCCCGGTCCTCTCTCTACTTCATCAGGGGAAGAGTCCATTGGCGAGAGGATCCGAGAAGCGACTGGAGGAGCGCTACCGGTGCTTGGAGGAGCTCAGCGGCGACTGACAAATCAATCAAAGGTGAAGTATAATAGCCGCCCTCCTCTGACTAGGCGGATCATGGAAGAACCCATCCTTTCCCGATTCCGCCTTCCTCAGCTAGATCCCTATGACGGCACTACTGACCCCTTGGACCATCTGAAAGTTATAAGGTGCACATGTAGGTCCAGAGGGCATCGGATGCTATTTTATGCATCGCCTTCCCAGCCACTCTACAAAAGGCTGCAAGGGCTTGGTACTCCCTTTACCTCCCGCAGTATCAGCTCATTCCGACAGTTGGAGAAAGCTTTTCTAGCCCACTTCAATATGAGCCGAAGGATCCCTCGGGTAGCCGATAGCCTCTTTACAATCCGATAGAAGAGTGGAGAGGTTCTTCGGGACTTCGTTGCCCGCTTCAAAGAGCGGCGATGGAGGTTTATCATCTCGATGACTCAGTGGCCACTCTGGCCTTGAAGCGTGGACTCCGTCCTTCCCACTTCGCGTACTCATTGGACAAGAAGCCCCCGAGTTTGTATGCCGAGTTGCTGAGTCGAGCTCAGAAATACATTCGCGCTGATGAGGCCGACTCCTCTCGGTGGGAAACTAATGAGGGCCCCAGCAAAAAGTAAGCCCGATCAGAGTCTGGTGGGTCTCATGCAAAGAAGCCCGAGCCACCTCGTCGGCCAGACAATCGCCATGGACTTTCGCCCCTGTAGGTGAACGTTACACCCCTCTATTAGCCCCGATTTCCCATTCTTATGGAAATCGAGGGTGAATCCTATCTCAAGCGCCCTGCACCCCTGAAGCCTGGAGTTCCCCGCAACAAAAATCTGTATTGCCATTTTCACCGAGATCACGACCACAACACGGAAGACTGCCGATAGCTACAAAGGCTATAGAGGAGCTCATCCAGCAAGGTCATCTCGGTCAATTTGTCCGAAGAGGGAATCCAACAGTACCGGGCCCGTCGGCACCACCAGCTCAGCAAGCCAATGTCGACAACGCCCCGACCGAGAAGACCGTGGTGATGATCTCCTGGGGAGCAGGTGGCACTTCAAAAAGACCTTGGGGGGGTGAGAGAGATAGTCCTGTAATCCCTTTTTCCGAAAGGGATTTAGAGGGGGTAAATAACCCAAAAGATGAAAGTGTCGTCATGTCTATGACGATGCTAAACATCCTATAAAAAGAATATTAGTTGATAGTGGAAGCTCGGCTGATATTTTGATATGAAGCATTTGTTTGTATGAACTTGCCTTCGGACTTCCTTCGGCCAATGACGATACCTCTCGTAGGCTTCACCGGAGACTTGGTGAAAGTTGAGGGAGAGATTACTCTTCCCGTCACGGCTGGGACCCCACCCTACCAGAGCACGATCTTCATGAAGTTCCTGGTGGTAAGAGTCCCTTTGGCATACAACGCCATTCTCGGGAGGTCGGGCCTAAATCTGTTGGACGCCATTATCTCGACGAAGAGATTACTTGTGCGATTTCCCACCCATCATGAGATCGGGAGATGCAGGGGGAAAGAAGTCCGACGCCCCTCTGCTACCACACGGCCCCTAATCCTCAGTCGGTCGACAATTCGCCGACTCCTGAGTTGATAGACCCGAGAGAAGCTGAGAAAAGGGGAGAACCGGTGGGGCATCTATTGACTTTCCCCCTAGGAGAGGACTCGACGAGAACCGTCCAAATCGGAGCCTTTCTTTCGAGGAAGCGAGGAGCCGACTCCTCGGTTTCCTCCGAGCCAACTCCGACATCTTCGCATGATCGCCGACCGACATGCCAGGTATACCAGCGGAGATAATCACTCACAAACTTAACATTAAATCCAACTGTAGGGTGGTCCGGCAAAAGAAGAGGAGCTTTGCCCCTGAGCGACAGAAAGCCATTGACGAGGAGATCCGCAAACTGATCGCCACCGACCACATTCGGGAGGTCCATTACTCCGACTGGTTGGCTAATGTGGTGATGGTTCAGAAAGCCAATGGAAGCTGGAGGATGTGCGTCAACTTCACCGACCTCAACAAGGCTTGCCCCAAGGACAGCTTCCCGCTCCCTAGGATCGACCAGTTGGTGGATGCCACCTCTGGCCACGAGACTCTCAGTTTCATGGATGCCTTCTCAGGGTACAACCAGATCAGAATGAAGCCGTCAGACGAGGAGGCTACATCATTCATGACCGAGAAAGGAATCTACTGCTATAAAGTCATGCCCTTCGGACTGAAAAATGTCGGGGCTACCTATCAGAGGCTGATGAATAAAGTCTTCGAAAGTCAGATCGGGTGCAATATGGTGGTATAGATGACATGCTGACCAAAAACGTCCGAGCCGACCATATATCTGACCTGATGAAGACCTTCAGCAATCTTGTCGGTTTCGGATGAGGCTGAACCTCCGGAAGTGTGCCTTCGGAGTCGCAGCGAGCAAGTTCCTGGGATTCATGGTGACGCAACGAGGAATAGAGGCAAACCCGGATAAGATTCAAGCTATCCCAGACATGAGGCCGCTAGTGAATAAAAAGGAAATCCAGCGTCTGACCGGAAGGCTGGCAGCTCTGAGTCGTTTCTTGTCCAGATCGGCCGAGCGATGCCTTCCCTTCTTCAAGGCCTTATGAAAAATCAACGGCTTCAAGTGGACGGCTGACTGCCAAAGGGCCTTCAAGGAACTGAAGAATTTCTTGTCGACTCCACCGCTATTGTTGAAACCTATGGAGGGGGAGGATCTCTTTTTGTACCTGGCCGCTTCTCAGGAGGCAGTCAGTTCCGTCCTCGTCCGAATATACCCTAAAGGAACGCAGAGGCTGGTGTATTACACCAGTAAAGTGCTTCATGATGCCGAGACTAGGTACACCAAAACGAAAAAAATTATTTTTGCACTAATAGTGCGGCTCAATGTCTCAGGCCTTACTTCCAAGCCCACTCAATCGTGGTGTTGACGAACCAGCCTCTGAGGATGATCTTATCTCGCCCCGACACTTCCGGTCGGCTGGCAAAGTGGGCACTCAAGTTGAAAGAATTCGATATGACCTTCAAACCGAGGTCGGCTATGAAGTCCCAGGTCTTGGAAAATTTCCTGGTCGAATGCACTTGGACCGATGAGCAGGTCAGGGAGCCCCCGATGAAGTCCTGGAGGCGCCGACCACTGATCCAAGGAGGGATTGGATTCTTCACGTGGATGGGGCCTCGAACTCCCAAGGAAGCGGCGCCGGACTCATTCTTGCCGGCCCCGACGGTGTAACAATCGAGTATGCTCTCCGCTTTCTCTTTCCAGCCACAAACAATCAAGCCGAGTACGAAGCCTTGTTGGCCGGGATGAGGCTTGCCAAAGAACTTAAAGTGGAGCATCTCAGAGCATACACCGACTCCCAACTCGTCTCGGACAAATCACTAGGGAGTATGAAGCTCGGGACCCCATCATGTCCCGATACCTGAGCAAGGTCCAATCACAGTCCCTCCTCTTTGCTCATTTCTGTGTCAGCTATATTCCCCGAGGAGAACGCTAGAGCCGACGCGCTGTCCCGGTTGGCCACGATGGTCAACAGATCTCTGGAAAGGACGTATGTGAAATATTTGGAAGACCCGAGCATCGAGACCAAGGAGGAAGCGTTGCCCATCGGCCAAGAGCCGACCTGGATGAATGCCTATGTCCGGTATCTTGCTGACGGTATCCTTCCTGATGACCCCACGAGGCCAAACTCCTCAAATGGCGAGCCTCCAAATTTCTGGTAATGGATGGATGCCTATACCGGAGGTCCTTCTCGTATCCCCTCCTCAAGTGTGTTGGTCCCGCCAAGGCCGACTACATCCTCTGCGAGATTCACGAAGGCGCATGCGGGAACCATCTGGAGGGCAGAGCGCTGGCGTATAAAGCCCTCCGTCAAGGCTATTATTGGCTCACCATGCGGGAAGACACGGCTGAATTAGTATGAAAGTGTGACAGTTGCCAACGACACGCCAACGTCCAGTGGTAGCCCACTTCTCATCTGAGTCCCATCTCTGTTCCGTGGCCCTTCGCCCACTGGGGATGGACATTTTGGGACCATTTCCCCTGCCTCCGGTCAGCGAAAGTTTTTGCTGGTTGCTATCGACCATTTCACCAAATGGGTAGAGGCTGAAGCTCTAGCCAAAATAACCGAAGCAAGAGTGAGAACCTTCTTCTGGAAGTCTATAATTTGCCATTTTGGACTCCCCAACACTCTCATCACAGACAATGGCCGACAGTTCGATAATGCCCCCTTTAGAGAATTTTGTATTGAGTTAGGAATCAACCAAAGATTTAGCTCTGTCGGTCACCCACAGACCAACGGGGGGCAGAGGTAACCAACCGTACTATCCTTCAGGGGCTTCAGACACGGCTCGATGCCTTCAAAGGGAGATGGCTTCCAACTTCCCATGTCCTATGGGCCTACCATACAACTCCGAGGACTCCAACCGGCGAAACTCCATTCAGTCTTGTCTTCGGGTCCGAGGCCGTCATTCCAGTGGAAATCGGGGTCCCCAGCCCTCGGGTGGAAGCCTACAATGAGGAGGACAACTCAGCCCAACTGAGGGCCAACTTGGACCTCATCAAGGAGACGCGTGATCAAGCACGGATCAGGATGGTCGCTTACCGTCAGAAAGCGACAAGGTATTACAACACCCGCGTTAGACCCCGGGTGTTTCGTCCTGGAGACTTGGACCTGGAAGGCCGAGGTCTCGAGGCCAACGGAGGGAGGAAAGCTATCACCCAACTGGGAGGGACCCTACCGGATCATGGAGGCCCTTCACCGAGGAGCTTATCGAATTGAGGAGCTCAACGGGAGGCCACTCCCTCGAACTTGGAGTTTCGACAATCTTCGCTGGTACTATCAGTGATGTACTCGACTGAATGTTCGTAGGTTTGAATACCTCATCCTTCAATCTTATTGAAATAAAAGTGCACTTTTATGCATTACTTTGCATTGCCTCTCTGTTCTATGACAATGTGGAAAAAGCCCGACTCTAGCGACGGCACCGAAGCCCGACTCCCGTGTGGCGCCAAAGCCCAACTCCAGTGTCGGCATAGAAGCCCGACTCCCGTGTTGGCACAAAAGCTCAACTCCCGCATCGGCACCGAAGCCTGACTCCAGTGTCGGTACAGAAGCCCGACTCTCGTGTCGACACAGAAGCCCGACTCCCGTGTCGGCACAGAAGCTCGACTCCCGTCGGTGCCAAAGCCCGACTCCAGTCGGCACCAAAGCCCGACTCCAGCGTCGGCACCAAAGACCAACTCTAGTATCGACACAAAATCCGAACTCCAACGTCAGAGCCTGAGCCTGGTCACAGCACCCTCAGGTCCTCCTTCGGGGTTGAAAGGACCTGAGCCTGGTCACAGCACCCTCAGGTCCCCTTCGGGGTTGAAAGGACCCTGAGCCTGGTCACAGCACCCTCAGGTCACCCTTTGGGGTTGAAAGGACCCTGAGCCTGGTCACAGCACCCTCAGGTCACCTTTTGGGGTTGAAAGGACCCTGAGCCTGATTGCAACACCCTCAGGTCACCCTTCGAGGTTAAAAGGCTCCCTGGCCCAGTCTCGGGTCGCTCCCACAAGACAACATTAAATGCTCATCGACGGAATGGCACCTAGAGCACGTCAGCCAGACAACACTATAAAGCCCCTCAGCAAAATAATGCCAAAGGCTCGGAGTCGAAGACTATTCGAGGCCAGCTCGATACTTACGGCTCGTCGGCAACCCGACACGGCGGTCGAGAATCAATGCATATTGATCCCAAAACATTTCCAGCTAAACTATAAGAGACCCCGTTTTGATCGGGTTGGTGTGATTCTATGCAACTCCTATGGGCGCCAAAGATTACATTGGACGAGCGGCTTGAGAAGCTAAGTATCGATAATGTTGAACAAAAGAAAAGGAAAGAATTCATAATTTTAACATAAATTTCAAAGGATACTTTCTTTTCATTGATCATCAAAGCTCTTACAAAATGCCGACCATAATCGGACTTGAGTACATTGTTAAACAGGAGAAAGTAAAGAAAAAGCCGAGACCGCAGGTGGATCTTCAGTTCTCTACTGGAGCAGCGTCTGGGGGGGCAGCATTGTTGGCTGGAACAGAGCCATGGTCAATCTCCTGTCCTCAAGGTCTTCATCGGGTTCCAGGTCTTTAAGGCCTTCAGTACCAAAGATTCTCACTGCCTTGTCTTGGTAGTCATAAAAACCATGGAGGTAGGCACCGGCCCCAGCTTCAGCCACCTCCTCGACGAAGACCTGAGAGCTTCGGTAGCTCTCCACGGCTTTTTCCGTGGCATCGGCCGCCTTCTCCTTTGCATCCCAAGCCGCCGCTTCAGCCTCAGCTAATCTCCTATCGGCAGCCTTCACCGCCTCCGTGGCCTCAGCAATTTTGATATCAGCCAGGCGGGCCACCTCCTCGGCGATTTTGGTCTTCTCCTCGGTAGATTTCAGCTCGGACTTTGCTGCCTCGAGCTGGGCCTTGACGTCGGCCAATTCCGCCTCATGGCCATTAACTTCCCCTCGGCCGTGAGGGCGCGCTCGAGGGCCTTGCGCGTTTGGTGTTGCGCCGCCGTCGACTCGGCTCGCGCTTGAGACCGAACCAGTCGAGCCTCTCTGCTTCCCCAGCTAGAGTCAGCTTGAGAGCGTCTTCAGCTCTCATGGCCCGATCCCGGCACTCGAGAGCCTCCCGGCGGTAGCGATTAAGTTGGCGCTCCCCGCTGGCGGCGAGAGTCTGCGTATAATTGAAGATATTTACCATCTGCATAGCAAGACCGATGTCAGTTACAAAGAGTAAGCATGGGGAAAGCGAACAGGGTCAGGATATAAATGATCACTTACCCGGAGCATGGCCACCTGGCAATCCTTGAAGAGGGTACGTGAGTTGGTCCGCCTGATCTCCTCCCAATAGCAGGAGTGGATGCCGTCGATAGTAGTTTCTCGGCGAGGTGGGGGTGGTTCATAAGAGAAGGCCGCGAGGGGATCGGTCCCATCCTATCCCCTATGGGTTCGGACACGGCGGTGTGGGCTTTGTAGCCAACTACGGCCTTCTGCCTCCTATCAGCAAATGCCCCTCCACTGGCCCGAGGCGCATCCCTCGGGATCGGCTCAGTGGTCAGCCGAGCAGGATGCTCGGCAGGCCGGACGATGTAGGCCCTCGACTCCTCGGGCGAAGTACCCGTGTCAGATCGATGGGCTCTGACGGCGGTAGTGGTGTAGGAGATCGCCATAGCGGTAGTGGTGTAGGAGATCGCCGTGGCGTGGTGGTGGTGCAGGAGATTGACGGGGTGGTGGCGATGGAGTAGGAAGTCTGGGGGCGTTTCGGGGCACATGTGGCGATTGGGACCGAGGTCTCTTTCTCGATCCCTCGGCTTCAGCACCCTGCCCTTTCCTCTTCTTGACAGCGGCCCTTCGGAAAGCCTTGGCCGTATGTTGATCTTCATGATTGCACGAGAACCGATGTCGATCAAAAAAAAAAACGAAAAGAAAATGCTATCTTCGAAGAGGCCCTCACCGTCATCAAGAGCGATGCCGACGTGTCGGAGATTGTCCTCAGACAACAGCTCTTGATAGGACGGGAGCTCAGTCGCCAGGAGAAGATTGAAAGCCTCCTGGTCCCTCGGCATGACCGAGATGTTCTTGTTGGCCTCGGTATTAGGCGTGCCCCATTCCCTTCCTACCCCATCCACCTCGGAGAAGAAGAATCGGATTTCCATCCCTTTATGGATGATGGAAGACCTAGCCTAAGGGCTCTACCCGGCCGGGGGCAAATAACCACCAGCCAGACTGAGCCCGGAGTGTGTAGAGACTGCGGAAGAGGGAGATGTTGCTCGGGAAGCCCTGAAGGCGGGTCAACACCAAGAAGGCGCAAATGGCCCTAATTGAGTTGGGAACTAGTTGGGCCGGGACCAAATTATACCTATCTAATAGGTTAATGATAAAAGGATGAAGGGGAAGATGAAGACCGGCCTTCAAGAACTCCTCATATAGGGAAATCCCCGAGGGGGAGAAGTCACCCTATCATGGGTCCTGGGCGATCAGTCGCACCCCTTCGGGTATCCTATAGGCCACTCTAAAAGCCGCAAGGTCGGCGGGGGTAACAGTGGAGACAGTCCCCTCAGGGGAACCCCTGCTTGCCCTAGAGGATGAAGCTACCCTAGGAGGTGGAGCTACGGCCACCGCGGGCTCCTGACAGCAGGGTCCCCGGCCATAGCCATACGGGTTAGAGGAACCTAGTTCGTGGAGACCAGGAAGACGAATTAGGAGAAGAAGATGATTGGGAAGGCATGGAGAACTAACCTGGGCAAACAAAGAAGGAGAAATCGGAGAGGCACTCAGGCAGAAGGAAGAAGGAACTCTGAGCGGTAAGTGAAATTGAAGCTAGGACATGCCCCTTTTTATATACTCCTCATTGATATTTTCAAAGTTGCCCCCCCAATACACCAGCCACGCGGATGCTATTCATTGAGAAAGACTCTACGGTGATGCTCCGGGCGCGCAGACAATGAGACCTTCAACCAATGAGAGCATATCGGTGCCAGTGATTTGGCGAATCAATGATGGTCGCCGATATTTTGGGGATCTCGGAGTGCTTCTAGCCTCGAAGCGGATCTGACGGTTAGGACGCGGAGATGATGACGCCCCATGATCTTACCATCTTAAAGGAGCCGTCCTATCCAGGACACGTGTGTGGACACCGTTCAGCGCGATATGGGGATCAGCCGCTAATGATTCGATGCCCCTTTCACTTGGTGCAGTAAACGATTACGCCAGTTTAGGAGCGGGGGGGCATCTGATGTGGCTGATCAGGCCACATGACCCTCAAGATGAAGGGACCACGAACTCGACGTCGCACGGTCTGGCGCATTCCAACCCTTTGGCATTGGGCTCATCCGGCCTCGGCCCATCTTGGCCTTGGCATCGGCCTCGGCCCATCTCGGCCTCTGCGTCGGCCATGGCCCATTTCGGCCTTGGCGTCGCCTCGGCCCATCTCGGCTTCTGCGTCGGCCGCGGCCCATTTCGGCCTCGGCCTCGGCATTGGCCTCGGCCCATCTCGGCCTCGGCGTCGGCCTCTCCATCGGCCACGACCCATTTCGGCCTTGGCGTCGGCTTCGGCATCGATTCTCCTCGGCCCTAGGAGCAACTCAGTTATCCGTCGATCTCATAGTGCCCCCCTCGACCAAGCTACGTGGCCCACTTCCCCAAGAATGGTGGGTTACTCTGCCATGAACATGCCTGGCAATGTATGCAATGAACGTGCCTCCCCCTGGCACCACTAACGACGGGTGTGGCCATCCACGTCCAGCCCCACTACCCGTCCTTTGCGGTACGTTGAGGATCAGAAATCAACAACCATCCAAAAAAGGATCCGACTATTATGAACGAAGGGTAAGAGGGATCCCCCAAACAGGTATATAAAGGCCCAACCCTCAAGGAGGGGGACTCAATCTCTACTCTTTCATTCAGATCCCTGTTCTCCAAATCGCTGGCTTGAGTGTCGGAGGGTCCCCGCCGAAACCACTGGTCCGGGACTTTTCTTGCAGGTTTCCAGCTGAAGGAGGCGGTCCCTGTCATTCCTTTGAAGGCCTACGAAGCATTTCTGTCGCCTGACGCTCCTCAAAAGTGATTTGGCAGCAACAGGTAGTATAGCAATAGTGCATGAAAAGAGAGTAGCATTCTTGGTTCGATATTTTTGATGAATTGTAGTGCTACTTTCATCAAAAGGAGACTGTTGTATCCTGGGAGACAATTGTCATACTGACCGTAAGCACCATTGTAGAACAAAATTGTCTTAAGAACATAGACTATAACTCTAGCCTCAGTCTTATCATCTAGGTAGCCACCATCTGCCATCACCAACAATCTTAAGACAATTTTCTGCTACCACGGAAGTGCTGCTGCAGATGGCTACTATGACGACATCCATTCAAGCTGAGAGATCGAGAAATTCTCTGGCATGGACTTCAAGAGGTGGCAACAGAATATGCTATTCTACCTCAACTCTGAATATGGTCAAAGTACTGAATGAAGATCCGCCTGTCCTGAAAGAAGGGAGACCGACAAGCAAGTTCACTGCGGTGGAGGCATGGAAGCACTCAGACTTCCTTTGCAAAAATTATATCCTTAATGATCTGGACAATATCCTGTACAATGTGTACAACAGCATTATACTGCCAAGGAGTTATGGGCATCCTGGATAAAAAGTACAAGATAGAGGACGCTGGACACAAGAAGTTTGTGGTTAGAAGGTTCTTAGACTACAAAATGGTCAACCATAAAACAGTTATGGAGCAAGTCCAAGAGCTCCAGATCATCCTGCATGAGATACATGCAAAGAGAATGCAAAGAGAAGCTACCACCACTATGGAAGGACTTTAAGAACTACCTAAAGCATAAGCGGAAAGAGATGGGACTTGAAGACCTAATTGTCCGCCTAAGGATCGAGGAGGACAATAAAAGCCAAGACAAGAAGACAAGAAGACAACCTGCTGAGCCAAAGGCCAACCTCATAGAAGGAAGAAAGAAACAAGTTTTCAGGCGAAGGCTTTAAACAGAAGAAGGGCAATCCAAAGAAATATAAGTTTAAGGGAAAGTGTTTTGTTTGCAGAAAGCAAGGACACAAATCCAAGGACTGTCGTTTCAAGGACAAAGAAAAGAAATATGTCAACATTACTGAAACCCTATCCCAAGAGGTATCCGAGATGATGCTGTCAGCTGTCGTGTTTGAAGCAAACATGGTTGACAAAGCAAATGAGTGGTACATCGACACTGGAGCTATCAGACATGTCTGCTCTAATAAGAGTATGTTCTTATCATATACTCCTATCAATGATAGAAATTTGTTCATGGGTAACTCCGCTACATCCAAGATAGAAGGACTTGGCCGCATTGTTATGAATATGACATCCGGCAAGGAGCTTCTACTTAATGATGTGCTACATGTCCCTGACATCCGGAAGAATCTTATATCAGGCTCCCTCCTAAGCAAACATGGCTTTAGGATGGTCTTTGAGTTTGATAAATTTGTACTCATTAAGGGAGGGATATTTATTGGAAGGGGTTACTTGAATAATGGATTATTTAAGGTGAATGTAATGACTATACACAGAAACCATGAAATAAATAATGCTTCTTCTTCTGCTTATATGGTTGACTCTTCTTGTTTATCATGGTAGATTAGGACATAAGAATTTTAATTTATTATGAAAATTAATGAAATTAGAATTATTACCTATCGTGAAATCGATCCACATTACAAGTATGAAGTGTGTGTTGAAGCTAAGTTAGCAAAAACACCATTTCCATCAATTGAAAGAAAGACTGAATCTCTTGACTTAATTCATAGTGATCTATGTGACTTAAAAGTCAATTCAAAAAAAACTTTTTCTAAAAAAGAAAAAGCTTGGCCAAGGCCAATGGAATTTAGAGAAACGGAACGCAACTCACTGAAAGTTCAAAAAAAAAAAAAAATTAAATTCTTGACTGTATATGTAACATTTATATATAAAAAAAATATTATAAAGGCAATAACAACAACAACAATAATAATAATAATAATAATAGCTTGTGTAAAAAATACTATATACACTGCTAATAACAACAATTACAATAATATGTTGACAATATTAATATACTATTTACATGTGTTTCTTAAGCAAGATGCAAAAATTTTGTTTAATAAATCTTATTTTTTTATTACAGCGCGACGTGGTTCCCCATTAACCTATTGAGAATAATTTATATAATCATTGTGCCAACAGGGAGGAATAAGATCAAAAAAATGTTGCTATTAATTAAATATTAGCTCTCATCAATCATATTATATCATTTTAATATTACTAATATTTAATAAATTATTAATATTTATATATTATTATTATTATTGTTGATGATGGTGGTGTTATACTCATCGTCTTCATCGAATATCATAGCAAATATCAAGTAAAATCCCATTGTGGATCCACGCAGCATAACAGGGGCCCCGCAAAACTGTGGAAAAAAGCAATTGCCGCGTTTCAGTGGTTGATGAAAATGATATTTGGTCTTAGCGGTGTTGATTCAGTGGCCAACTGGTTGACTTCAGTGGTGTGTTTGAGTACTGCCTCCCCTCGCTTCGACCCTCGGCCGGACTTCCACCCATTGTCATTCTTTATATATATATATATATATATATATAAATAAAAGTCAAATGCCTTCGTATATTTGGCTTTTGAGGGTTATGATGTTTCTCTCAATAATTTTATATTAAAAAATTAAAAATTAATTAAGTTATTTATATATAGTAAAGTAAAAAAAAAAAGATATTAATTGAATTCTTTTTGGACTATATGACCTAAATTAGAATAGATCTTGTTCATCTTGCTTTCTTGTAACGGAACGGATCCATGAATGCTGCAAGCTCGGGATCCGAATCGTTACAATATGTCAAAAGTACAGGAGCTAAGTTCACACAAAATAAAGTGCTACATTTATGAGGATTGAAAGCGACATTTTGAATTTGCAGGAATCATCTCTAAAATCTTGTTTGTTTAATGATTACGATCATGTGTTGAGAACGTGCTTCTTTAAAAAGATAGATTGTGATGTTCTTATCAATAGTACTGATGACGCCCAATCACTGATCCTGCACGTCGGAACGAATAGATTCTCCAGGCTCCGCTTCACCAGGTCACCTGCAAGGAAGTCCCAAGACGGAGAGTATTCTCCGATGGGACCCTCCGACGCCCAAGTTAGCAATTGAGGTCACACCGAAGAGGAGCTCGAATGAGCTCCTTTTAGGTGAAAGGATGCTCTAGAGAAGAAGGGATTTCTCTCTGGATCTCAAGATAACGATTTTTCGAGGATTATCGCGCATACCTGTTTACTAAGTGGATTCACCTTTTTATAGGGGTTGACCCTGGCATGGTCACGTGGGATTCCGTGAGGAGGGAATGTCCACGGAGTTCTTGGGAGTTGTGTAATCTGCGTTGGTTGGTGGGTCATGTCTCATCGAAAGGGAGAAAGCGGCGGTTGGTAGGCTAAGTCCCATCAGCCAGCAGGGCTGTTGGGTCCAGTCCCATCAGCGGCGTGGCCTGTGGGTAGTTGGATCTAGCGTTGTCAGGCGACGCGGGTCAGAGAGGTAGCGTCCCGAGCTACCAGGGTGTGTGGGGCAGATTTGGAGGAAACCGAGAGTCTCGACTCCCTCGGGGGAGCCGAAGCTTATCTGGGTCGGCCAAAGGTGGCCGGGGCTGGCCTTGCCGACTAGGACGTGCCGGGGCGGGGCCGACTTGGCGATCTTGGAGATTCCGGGGGCCGAGAAGGGCCGATCGGGGAGGGTCAGGGCCGACTCAGCGGGCTTAGAGGTGCCGGGGCTGAGAGGGGCCGACCAAGAAGGGTCGGGGCCGACTCGGCGAGCTTGGAGGCGCCGGGGCCGAGAAGGGCCGACCAAGAAGGGTCGGGGCCGACTCGGCGAGCTTGGAGGCGCCGGGGCCGAGAAGGGCCGACCAGGAAGGGTCGGGGCCGACTCGGCGAGCTTGGAGACGCCGGGGCTGAGAGGGGCCGACCAGGAAGGGTCGGGGCCGACTCGGCGGGCTTGGAGGTGCCGGGGCCGAGAAGGGCCGACCAGGAAGGGTCAGGGCCGACTCGGCGGGCTTGGAGGTGCCGGGCCGAGAAGGGCCGACCAGGAAGGGTCGGGGCCGACTCGACGGGCTTGGAGGCGCCTGGGCCAAGAAGGGCCGACCAGGAAGGGTCGGGGCCGACTAGGCGGGCTTGGAGACGCCGGGACCGAGAGGGGCCGATCAGGAAGGGTCGGGGCCGACTCGGGGCTTGGAGGTGCCGGGGCGAGAGGGGCCGACCAGGAAGGGTCGGGGCCGACTCGGCGGGCTTGGAGACGCCGGGGCCGACCAGGAAGGGTCGGGGCCGACTCGGCGGGCTTGGAGAGAGGGCCGACCAGGAAGGGTCGGGGCCGACTCGGGGCTTGGAGCGCCGGGGCCGAGAAGGGCCGACCAGGAAGGGTCGGGGCCGACTCGATGGGCTTGGAGATCGGGGCGCACCCATGCTTTGATTTTGCTGAAATTACCCTTGGGGCTACCTTAGCCACATCAGATGCCCCCCCGCCCCTGAGCGCTAAGGCCACGCGTCTGCAATCCTTTGGGCGAAAGGGGCAAAATTCAAAAGAATGATTGCCTCCTTTAGTGCGCTTTAAATGGGCTGATGTGCTGGCGCTTTGTTTCAAGGCAGTGTCGCTTCGAAGATCTTCCGTAATCATGCGTTAGGTGGTGATGATGTTGGCGCCGGACGCTCCGGAGAAGGAGCCCATTGGGTGATGGAAAAAGGCAAGGGCATCATTGCTGCTCTTTTTTCCATGGCCCGTGATTGGCCGGGGATCACATCTTCTAGAATGGATTGAGGTGGCACGCCTCGGGCGCAGGCGAGATTTTTGGCCGGCAGGCTGCGACGCAATGGGCACGCGCCAGATGGCGGATCTGGGGCAGCATTAGCTGGAGACGGGGGGCTATAAAAACCTCCCAAGGACCTGTAGAAACCTTTACGCTCAGCCCATTGCTTTCTTCTTCTTTGAGTTCTTCTGCGACCTAAGTCTTTCCAACTCCCAGGTTAGTTTCGTCCCCTTTTTTACCTATGGACCGCCGTGCCATTAGGGAGGGCAAGAGACCCGTAGAGGAGTCTTCCCAGTCTAGCAGTGAGGACCAGGCCCCATAGCTAGGAGTCGAATGCCTCAGTCGGTGGGCGGTGTAGTCATCCATGGTGAATCGGTGGCAGCAAGACCCCCGATCACCTCCGGTCCTCCTATTAGGGCAGTTCCCTTGTCCTCTCGCCATCCGGCACTTCCTCCGGCAGTGAGTTCCGATCCAGCGGGTCCAGCTAGGATGGTTTCCACTATGACCTCTAAGGATATAGAGACCCTTAGGGCTAAATACAATGTCCCTGACTTCATTGACCTGTCCGCGCCGGGGCCCGAGGACAGGGTGACCTCCGACCATCCAGGCCGGGTCGCTCTGTACGAGGAGTTCTTCCAGTGCGGGCTGCGCCTTCCTTTCCATCCTTTTTTCCTTAACCTCTTAGATAGGTATAGGTTAGTGCCGGCACAGTTGACTCCAAACTCGATTCGGATCATTTGCGCCTTTATAATCCTCTACCACTTCGAGGTGGCCCGTCCAGGGCTGTCCCTGTTCCGAGCTTTCTATAAGCTCCGCCGCCAAGGTGAGGGGTGCCTGGTGGGCATTTACTGCTAGGCCGGGTAGAGCCTTCCCATTGGTCTCCCATCCAAAATTAGGGGGTGGAAACCTAGATTTCTCTTTGCCCACGTCGAGGGGGTTAGGGCTGACTGGAGGGAGCCCGAGACCAGCTCCAACGAAGATTCCACCGTAGGGGATAGGGATAGGGAGTTATTCACCCGACTGTCCAACTGTCAAATCCCCAATTATAAGGAACTCCTGTCCGAGGAGAACCTGGTAGAAGCCGAGTTAGCCCCGTCGACCGATGAGCTTGGCGCTGAATTCNCTTGTTCGAGCTTTATATAAGCTCGCGCCAAGGTGAGGGTGCCTGGTGGGTATTTACCCAGCCGGGTAGAGCCTTTCCATTGGGTCTCCCATCCAAAATTAGGGGGTGGAAACCTAGATTTCTCTTTGCCCATCGAGGGGTTAGGGCCGACTGGAGGGAGCCCGAGACCAGCTCCAACAAGATTCCATCGTAGGGGATAGGGATAGGGAGTTATTCATCCGACTGTCCAACTGTCAAATCCCCAATTACAAGGAACTCCTGTCCAAGGAGAACCTGGTAGAAGCCGAGTTAGCCCCGTCGACCGGTGAGCTTGGCGCCTGAATTCTTCTGTCCGTCCTTCGATTTATTGTACGCCGCTACTGATGCTCGTTATTCTTTTGTGCAGCAATGAGGGTTTTCGCCAGCGATTTTGAGGCCGTCCTGAGGCAAAAAAGGCGGGCGACTGGAGAGTCATCCTGGCCGCAAAGAAACCTCGAGAAAGGGAGCCGGCAAGGCCGGCCGCAGCCCCCACAGCCCCGACACCCGGGGGAGCCGGCTGAAAAGAAGCCGGTTGTAAGGGCGGCCTCGAAGCCTGCGAGGGCCGAGACCGAAGAAGGGGAGATCCCGGCCACCACCGAGGCGATGGTGTCGTTTTGGATGGAGAGGAGGAAGCTCCCGCCGCCGCCGATGTGCCCGAGGCGGGGCGGGTACTGTTGCTATTGGCCCTCCGGCCGCTGCCAAGCCGAAAGGGAAAGTGCTCCCCCAACCGCCAGTGAGGGGGAGCGGGTCGCCAGGGAGGCCCAGAGTGGGGCAGAGGTGATCGAGAAGCAAAGGGGTGAGTCGGGGAGTTCATCCCGCCAATCGGCCCGGCGTCCGGCCCGCCCCAGGCCGAGGCCCGCAGGTGGGACAGACGAGGCTAGTCCCCCCGGTTAGTTCAGTGGCGGATGCCGCAGGCCTACCGCCTCCTATCAGGGGTCCGAACCACCGAGCTCAAAGAGGAGACGCGGGGGGATGAGTCACTCCGCGCTCCTGGACATGGAAATGGTTTCTGTTGTCCAGGTAAATTTTGAGCACTTGTTACTTTCCCATATTTCTTCTTCCTCTTGTAGCTGACATGCTTCTTCTGCTATAGTGGTCACTGGAGCGTTGGGCCTTCGCGAGGCGCTGGCCCACTCTTCCACACAATCACCAAGGCCCTGGCGCAGGCCGATAGGTATAAGAAGGAGAGCATGGCACAGGCTGAAAGCCTTGCTCGCCTGCACAAGGAAACCTTGGCCCACGAGGAGAGCTGGGCCAATCGTATGAGGGAGATGGAGAGCCGGGTCGAAGCCGAGAGCGGCCGGGCCTCCGCGGCTGAGGCCAAGATGGAGTTGGCCTTAGAGAGATTGAGGGCCGGCGCAGCGCAGAACGAAGAGTTGACTCAGCGGCTCCAACGCGCTGAGGAGGAGACTCGGATCGCGGCAGAGAGAGTGGCCGCCGCGGAGAAGGCGGCGGCGAAGGCTACGGAGAGAGCGGCCGCTGCAAAGAAGGCGGCGACGGAGGCGGCTTAGAGAAGACCGGGGCGGTGGCCTGCGCAGACGAGGCCACGCTCGCGCCGCAGAGGCCAAGAGCAAGGCCTGGGAGGCCGAGGCCAGGGCACAGCGGGCCGAAGCCGAGGCGGGGTAGGCCGTCTCCAACTATAAGGCCTCGCCGGAGTTCAAGCAAGAAGTCGTCGAGGCCAGCCTCGATGCATATATTAGGGCTTCGAAATGTGCAAGGTCAGAGTATCTGCGGCCCTCAAGATCGACATTGCTGAACTCGAAGATATCGGCCTGGGGATTCTGACGAGGAGCCTGCGGAGAAAAAGGACGAAGGGAAGCCGGCCCCGGCGAGCCTTGAGTTATTTTTCTTTTACTTTATTGTATGTAACCGGCCTCAGGCCCAATTTTGTATCCTTCTTCAATAGTCAATGAAAAAGGCTTTTTTCTCCTAACTTCTTTGTGCTTCGATCCATCCCGTCTTCCTTCTTCTGAGAAAAACACCTTACTGTGCCTTACTTCTTGTGGCCAAACCGTATATGCTGACGACGTTGAAGCCGAATATAGTATCTTTTAAGATGTTCCGCGATTCCGAACTTAGCCAATATTCGAATGCGTCTCTAGGATGTAGGCCGGCCATATGAACAGTCACTTAAGATGTTTCGTGCTGTCGCAGGCTGTTCACAAGAAGGCTTGCTTACGCATGAGTCCCAAAGGCTTGGAAAGATCTCCGGCGGCTTGACGCCAAGCCTAACTTTGGAGGCGTCTGGATTGACCAGAGATGGTTGAGGTTGATTCTGCCATCGTGAGGGGTTTGTGTTTTGCCTGAGGGGTAGCTTGGCCAGGTACGGACTGCTAGGGCCTTAACCGACTCGGGGGCATCGTCGTGCCGGGGCTGAGTGGTGTCCCGTTAGCCGCAATGCCGGTGAGCTCCTTTTGAACCGCTTCAGAGGTTTGTGTGTGCCTGAAGGGTGACTCGACCGGGTATGGAGCTGCTAGGGTCTTAACCGACTCGGGGCACCGCCGTGCCGGGGCCGAGTGGTGTCCCGTTAGCCGCGATGCCGACGAGCTCCTTTTGAACTGCTTCAGGGGTTTGTGTGCTCCTGAAGGGCGACTCGACCGGGTACGGAGCTGCTAGGGTCTTAACCAACTCGGGGGCACCGCCGTGCCGGGGCCGAGTGGTGTCCCGTTAGCCGCGATGCCGGCGAGCTCCTTTTGAACCGCTTCAGGGGTTTGTGTGCCACCTGAAGGGCGACTCAACCGGTACGGAGCTGCTAGGGTCTTAACCGACTCGGGGGCACTGCCATGCCGAGGCCGAGTGGTGTCCCGTTAGCCGCAATACCGGCAAGCTCCTTTTGAACCGCTTCAGGGGTTTGTGTGCCCTGAAGGGCGACTCGATCGGGTACGGAGCTGCTAGGGTCTTAACCGACTCGGGGGCACCGCCGTGCCAGGGCCGAGTGGTGTCCCATTAGCCGCGATGCCGGCGAGCTCCTTTTGAACCGCTTCAGGGGTTTGTGTGCCGCCTGAAGGGCGACTCGACAGGGTATGGAGCTGCTAGGGTCTTAACCGACTCGTGGGCACCACCGTACCGGGGCCGAGTGGTGTCCCATTAGCCGCGATGCCGGCGAGCTCCTTTTGAACCGCTTCAGGGGTTTGTGTGCCACCTGAAGGGCACCGGGTACGGAGCTGCTAGGGTCTTAACCGACTCGGGGGCATCGCCATGCCGGGGCCGAGTGGTGTCCCGTTAGCAGCGATGCCGGCGAGCTCCTTTTGAACCGCTTCAGGGGTTTGTGTGCCGCCTGAAGGGTGACTCGACCGGGTACGGAGCTGCTAGGGTCTTAACCGACTCGAGGGCACCGACGTGCTGATCGAGTGGTGTCCCGTTGCGCGATACCGGCGAGCTCCTTTTGAACCACTTCAGGGATTTGTGTGCCGCCTGAAGGGCAACTCGACCGGGTACAGAGCTGCTAGGGTCTTAACCGACTCGAGGGCACTGCCATGCCGGGGCCGAGTGGTGTCCCGTTAGCCACGATGCCGGCGAGCTCCTTTTGAGAGATTTGGTCCTTGGAGGCAAGGGAGAGTAGGCCGTTACATCAGAAGGGACCCCCCTTTATTGCATGCCCTGGGGAATACATTATTGGTAATATTGGCGAAGGTTATCGGCATTCCAGGTGTGTGGAATGGGTTGTCCATCGAGCTGCTCTAATTTGTATGCCCCCCGGTGGAGTGCCTCGGCGATGCGATAAGGGCCCTCCCAGTTGGGGGATAGTTTGCCTCCCTCAGTAGGCTTTGAAACCTCAGCTTTTCTCAAAACCAAATCTCCGCGGCGGAAAACCTTAAGGCAAACTCGAGCATTGCAGTACCTGGCCGCTCGCTGACGGAAAGTCGCCATGCGTAGCCTCGCCCGATCATTCGCCTCGTCGATGAAGTCCAAATTAGCCCGAATCTGCGCGGAGTTGCTTTCTTCACTGAAGGACTCCACGCGTGGACTGGGTAGTCCGATCTCGACATGAATGACGGCCTCGGATCCGAAGGCGAGACTGAAGGGAGTCTCGCCCATCAGGGCTCTGGGGTCGTGTGATAGGCCCATATCATGCTGGGGAGCTCCTCCACCCGAACGACCTTTGGACCCGTCCAACCTGGTTCTGAGTCCTCTAAGGATGGTGCGGTTCATAACCTCAGCCTCCCCGTTGGTTTGGGGGTGGCCAACGGAGGTGAATCGGTGATGAATGCCCAACTCGTCGCAGAAGACTTTGAATGCTTCGTTGTTGAATTGGCGGCCGTTGTCCGTGACAAGGGTGTGAGGCAGGCCAAAGCAGCATATGATTGACTTCCAAAAGAAAGCTTTGACTTTGCCTTCAGTGATCTTGGCTAACGCTTCGACCTCGACCCATTTGGTGAAGTAATCAATGGTGACTAGCAAGAACTTCGTTGCCCAGAAGCTGGGGGGAATGGCCCGAGAATGTCCATTCCCCACTGAGCGAAGGACCATGGAGCCGAGAGCGGGTTCATCGGGGTAGATGGTTGATGTTGGATGTGTGCATGGCGCTGGCAACCATCGCATTTCTGAACTAATTTAATCGCATCCTCCCTCATAGTGAGCCAAAAATATCCCTGATGGAGGGCCTTTTGGGCTAAGGATCTGCCCCCAGATGGTTTCCACAGATGCCCTCGTGGATTTCTCTGAGGATGTAGTCGGCGTCGGCAGGTCCCACGCACTTGAGCAGGGATAGGAGAATGACCTTCTGTATAGATGCCCATCGAGGAGGATGAATTTGGAGGCTTTCCACTTGAGCAACCTGGCTTCGTTGCGGTCATCAGGGAGTGTGCCGTCAGTGAGATAACGGACGTAGGCGTCCATCCATGTGGGCTCTTGGGTGAGCGGGAGGATTTCCTCGCTATCCTCTATACTGGGTCTTTCCAAATATTCAATGTAAGCATCCCTTGCCATACCGCCGGCAGAGGTGGCTAGACGAGAGAGGATGTCGGCCTTGGCATTTTCACTTCGTGGAATATAACTGATATTAAAGTAAGCCAGCGAGGAGGTCAGGAGCCGAACCGTGCCCAAGTATTGAGTCATAGCGGGGTCACGCGCCTCGTACTCCCCATTGATTTGCCCAGAGATGAGTTGAGAGTCCGTGAAAGCTCTGAGACGCTCTATTCCAACTCCTGGGCTAGCCTTAGCCCGGCCAGCAGAGCCTCGTACTCAGCTTGATTGTTGGTGGCTTTGAATAGAAACCGCAGGGCGCATTCTGTTCTCTCTCCGCCTGGTTCGGCGAGAATGAGGCCCACCGCTTCCTTGAGAGTTCGATGCGCCGTCCATATGAAGGATCCAAGTTTCCCATCCTCGCCTGGCTCAGGCTCGCACTGTTCCTTGGCAACCTCTCCAGTCATCTCCTCTGCCCAGGTGCATTCAACTAGGAAGTCGGCCAGAACTTGAGACTTCAGAGCCGGTCGAGCCTGGAAAGAGAGTTAAATTCTTCCAGCTTGATGGCCCACTTGGCGAGTCATCCTGAGGTATTCTGATGAGCCAGGATGGCTCGCAGGGTTGATCCGTGAGCACCACAATAGGATGGGCTTGAAAATGCGGCGGAGACGCCGAGCGGAGACTATCAGGGCGAAGATAACCTTTTCCGCCTTGGAGTACCTGACTTCTGCGTCATGGAGGACCTTACTCACATAGTAGACAGGCCTTTGGGTTCCATCAGTGTCGAGATGCACCAAAACTGAACTAACGGCTTCCGAAGAAGCAGCTAAGTAGAGAAAAAGACTTTCTCCGTCTCTTGGCTTGGATAGGAGCGGAGGGAGGACAGAAACGCCTTCAACCCATCGAAGGCCCTCTGGCAATCGTCAGTCCACTCGAAGCTATTCATCTTCCGCAAGGCCTTGAAGAAGGGCAAGCATCTCTCGGCCGATTTGGAGAGGAAACGACTTAGAGCCGCTATCCTCCCAGTTAATCGCTGCACTTCCTTCTTACTGGATGGTGGCCTCATGTCAAGTATGGCGCTGATCTTCTCTGGGTTCGCCTCGATCCCCCGCTGGGTCACTATGAAGCCCAGGAACTTGCATGTCGTGACCCCAAAAGCACATTTCTTGGGGTTCAGCTTAACTTGAAAACGACGGAGGTTGTTGAAGGTCTCCTCTAAATCGGAGACGTGATCAGAGGCGCGGGTGCTCTTTGTCAGCATGTCGTCTACGTAGACTTCCATGTTCCGGCCTAGCTGGTCCTGGAACACTCTGTTCATCAACCTTTAGTAAGTTGCCCCCGCGTTCTTGAGGCCAAAAGGCATCACTTTGTAGCAATAAATGCCCTTTTCCATCACAAAGGAGGTGTGCTCTTCGTCGCTGGGGTCCATCCTTATCTGATTGTATCCTGAGAAGGCGTCCATGAAGCTAAGGAGTTCATGCCCGGTGGAATCTACCAGCTGATCAATCCTTGGTAGGGAAAAGCTATCTTTTGGACACGCCTTGTTGAGGTCGGTGAAGTCTATGCAGATCCTCCAGCTCCCATTTGCCTTATGCACCATGACCACATTGGCCAACCAACTAGGGTAGTGTGCCTCCCGGATGTGGCCGGCACCGAGTAGCTTGTTGACTTCCTCGTCAATAGCCTTTTATCGATCAGGAGCAAAGCTTCTCTTCTTCTGGCGGATTGGACGTGCCGCGGGTCAATGTTGAGCTTGTGGGTGATCACTTCCGGAGGGATGCCGGGCATATCAGATGCTGACCAGGCGAAGACATCTGAATTAGCCCGCAAAAAGGCTAAGAGATGCTCCGGTCTTCTAGAGGGAGGAGTCCGCCAACACGGACGATTCTTGCCGGGTCATCTCCAAGAGGGAAAGTCAAAAGATGTTCAGCTGGCTCTCCTCCTTTGTTAGAGTCTCTGGGGTCGGATGCTTCAAAGGTTGGTTCGGCTTCCAGAGGACTTGACGCCACATGGTAACAGGGCAGAACTGGGCTGACCTCACCGCGCACCTCCCCGACTCCTCCGCCTGTGGGGAATTGCACTAACAGACACCGGGTGGAAATAACTGCATCCAAAAGGTTCAAACCTGGACGCCAAGAATGGCGTTATACACCAGGGGAACACTCACAACCATGAATTTCATTATTGCTGTGCTTGGACATGGCGGCGTTCTGGCTATCACAGGCAAAGGTATTTCCCTTCAACCCTCATGGAGTCTCCAGTAAAACCGACCAAAGGGGTCACACAGGCTGAAGGGAGTCCAAAGATAGTCCCATCTAAACAAAAGTGTCGTAGGTAAGGATGTCAGCTGAGCTGCCACTATCAACTAATATCCTCTTTACAGGTGCTTGGTGATCGTCATAGAGAGATGACGCCTTCATTGTTTACATTATCTATGACAGCAGATCCCCCCAGGAATTACATTACTCGATGCCTCCCCCCTCGGCCGCTTAGATGCGGAGGTTGATCCCCAGGACACCATTCCGACCGTCCACTCCGTGGGGGCATTGTCGACCGGGGCCTGAACAGGCGGAGGCCTCATGAGGGTCGGCACGGCTGCTGCGCCTTCTGCACATATTTGCCGAGGTAGCCCCGCTGAATGAACTCCTCGATGGCCCGCTTCAAGCTGTAGCAGCTATCAGTGTTATGGCCATAGTCCCGATGGAATCGGCAGTAGCAGCTTTTGTCGCAGGGAGGACCTTTCTTCATGGGAGGAGGGATCTGCTGGAGGTAAGGCTCACCCTTGATCTCCATCAAAATGTGAGATCAAGGGGCAAGGAGAGGTGTGAGCTTGCTCTCGTCGGGGACAGGGCTTCTACGCCTGTTGTCGGGTCGATGAGGCAGGTTGGCTCGCCGGTGTCGAGGAGGTCCGCTTGGTTCAGGGCGAGCAGGCTTGTGGCTGAAGCTCCTTGAAGATTCTCGACGGGTGAAGTCAGCTTCATCCGCACTGATATACTTTTGAGCCCGGAGGAGGAGGTTGGAATAAGAGTCCGGGGGCTTCTTATCCAAAGAAAAGGTGAAGCGAGACGGGAGGAGTCCTCGCTTCAACGCCAGCGTCGCTACCCATCGTCGAGATGGTAGACCTCGAGGGCGGCAGCTTTGAACAGGGACACGAAGTCCCGCACGACTCTTCCTCCTTCTGATGCACAGAGAAAAGGCTGTCCGCCACCCTTGGAATTCGTCAGCAGGCGTCAAAATATGCCAGAAAAGCCTTCTCATTCTTGAAGGAGTCGATGCTGTGAGGGGACAAGCGCGAATGCCACGCGCGAGCGGCCTTCCGCAGAGTAGCGGGAAAGGCCTTGCAGAGAAGGGTCTGAAGCGCCTTGAACCTGCATCATTGCTTTATAACTCTCGAGATGGTCGAGAGGATCTGTCGTACCATCATACGGGTTCACCTGGGGGAACCAAAACCTAGAGGGGACAGGCTCCTCCAATATCCAGCAGGTGTAAGGAGGATGGGTGTCGAACTCTTCCTCCGACTGATGTTGATTTTTCTGGCGAGTTCATCCAGCCGTCGGTTGTACTCCTCCAGGCTCCTCGCCTGTCGGTTGATTGTTGGGGCCCTCCGAGATGGCTCAGAGGAGGAAGAAGAAGATGAAGAAGACAGAGAGGGAGACGGAAGTCGGGGCTTCCGCCTTGGCTCCTCTTGATGACGTAGCCCCGAAGGGATTTTGCTGGGGCCATGATCAGGGGATCGCGGCCACTTGAAGGGCTTGCGGCAGGATTTCCTTGGGGAAGCTGGGATGACCGGCCTCCCATTGACCGGCTTCCCACCGGCCGACCTCCCGCCGGCCGGCCTCCTGCCGACCGGCCTTCCGCCTTGGAGAACCTTCCTCATCGATTGCTGACTAGTAGGGGGAGCAGTTTGGTGCTGGGTGGCTATGGACTGCTGCTGTTGGAGCCCGTGGACCATAGCAGTGAGTTTGGACTTGTTGGGAGAGAGTCGCCAATTGCTCTACCGTTTGGGTGGCTGCGTTTGGTGGTGGGCAGGCGACTAGAGGATCGGCAATAGGGGGGTTAGCCTCTTACTGCCTAACTGGTGGGGGAAGCCCCGCTGAACAGCTGATGGAAGCGTCCTGAGCTCGTGTCACCACCATAACTCCAAAGAGAGAAGAGAGGGGGGAGTAGAGTTTGGCTAGATGTAGCACAGGGAAGCCCTGGGATACTTGCTGCGTTCTACACCAACTTTTTTCCCCCTACCTGGCACGCCAATCTGATGACGCCCAATCACTGATCCTGCACGTCGGGAACGGATGGATTCTCCAGGCTCTGCTTCGCCAGGTTACCTGCAAAGAAGTCCCAGGACCAGAGAGGATTCTTCGGTGGGAGCCTCCGACGCCCAAGTTAGCAATTGAGGTCACAGCCGAAGAGGAGCTCGAATGAGCTCCTTTTTTGTGAAAGGATGCTCTAGAGAAGAAGGGATTTCTCTATGGGTCTCAAGATAGCAATTTTTTGGGGATTATCGTGCATACCTGTTTACTGAGTGGATTCACCTTTTTATACGGGTTGACCCTGGCATGATCACGTGGGATTCCGTGAGGAGGGAATGTCCATGGAGTTTTGGGAGTTGCGTGAATCTGCGCTGGTTGGTGGGTCCTATCTCATCGGAAAGGAAGAAAGCGGTGGTTGGTGGGCTAAGTCCCATCAGCCAGCGGGGCTGTTGGGTAGTTGGGTTCAGTCCCATCAGCAGCGTGGCCAGTGGGTGGTTGGATCTGGCATTGTCAGGCGGCGCGGTCAGAAGGTAGCGTCCCGAGCTACCAAGGCCGTGTTGGGGCAGATTTGGAGGAAACCGAGAGTCTCGACTCTCTCGGGAGAGCCGAAGCTTATTTGGGTTGGCCAGGGGTGGCCGGGGGCCAACCTTGCCGACTAGGACGTGCCGGGGCAGGGCCGACTCGGCGATCCTGGAGATGCCGGGGGCGAGAAGGGCCGGCCGGGAAGGGTCGGGGCCGACTCGGCAAGCTTGGAGGCACCGGGGCCGAGAAGGGCCGACCAGGAAAGGTTGGGGCTGACTCTGTTAGCTTGAAGATGGAGCCGAGAAGGGCCGACCCGGAAAGGTCGGGGCCGACTCGGTGGGCTTGGAGACGCCAGGGCCGAGAAGGGCCGACCAGGAAAGGTCGGGGCCGACTCGGCGGGCCTGGAGACGTCGGGGCCAAGAAGGGCCGACCAGGAAAGGTCGGGGCCGACTCGGCGGGCTTGGAGACGCCAGAGCCGAGAAGGGCCGACCAAGAAAGGTCGGGGTCGACTCGGCGGGCCTGGAGGTACCGGGACCGAGAAGGGCCGACCAGGAAAGGTCGGGGCCGACTCGGCGGGCCTAGAGACGCCGGGGCCGAGAAGGACCGACCAGGAAAGGTCGGGGCCGACTCGGTGGGCTTGGAGACGCCGGGGCCGAGAAGGGCCAACCAAGAAAGGTCGGGGCCAACTCGGCGGGCTCGTAGATGCTGGGGCACACCCATGTTTTGATTTTGCCAAAATTCCCTTGGGGTTACATTAGCCACATTAGATACCAAGAACACCTTACCCCTTTTTATCAAATAAATGATATAACGATTGTTTCACATGGATTTTATCCATGAAACAATCTCCATAATCAAAGCAGAGGTATTTTAAATGCTTTGATACCAAATGATATACTAAATTAAATATATTGATCCCTATCAGATATGCGAAAATATAGGACTAATATATTTATCATAAATTATAAAGTAAATCAAGATCAATAAATACCTTCAGCCATTGCTCCATGATCCAGATGAGGGTAAGGCTCTTCCACGC
The DNA here is from genome assembly GCA_900491605.1 of Calamus simplicifolius. Taxonomy (NCBI): domain Eukaryota; kingdom Viridiplantae; phylum Streptophyta; class Magnoliopsida; order Arecales; family Arecaceae; genus Calamus; species Calamus simplicifolius. The sequence continues at coordinate 491,520 of UESW01004347.1, read as the reverse complement.
CATACGGTCTCTCTTAGCGATGGCATAAACTTTCTCGATAAGACTAGGCGCAGGGATCTTCCCATTTTTATAATTCTTTATGCCTTATCTACTCATAACAGATGGCGCTTAGGGATTCTTATCTTAATCGTGAATTCAAATTTAAAATTTGAATTCATGTAATCCCTCGATATTAGAATATAGGACCACCTTAATCCATCTTAATCATATCTAACAGATACGCTTAATGGAGAAAATCCAACAAATCACACTTTTTTCATTAATGACCTTTTATACACAAGGTTCACTCGAAGCCATAGGTTTTGATAGTTTCATCAAACCTAATGTTCCAAGACCTGGAGGCTTGTTTGAGTCCATAGGTGGACTTGTTAGCTTACATACTTTCTGCTCCTGATTTTTAACAATGAACCCCTCTGGTTGTTCTATATATATATATATGGACTCCTCTAGATAGTCATTCAAAAGGCTATTTTAACGTTCATTTGACATATTTCGTAATCAAAACAAGCAGCTATGGATAAGAGAATGCGGATAGACTTTCACATGGCAACTGAGGAGAAAGTCTCTTCATAATCAACTCCTTTCTTTTAGGTATAACCTTTTGCCACAAGTCTAGCTTTGAAGGTCTACCTTCTCATCCGCTCCTCTTTTCTTCTTAAAGATCCATTTACATCAAATGGGCCTGATATCTTCGGGTGGATCTACAAGTTTCCAGACAGTATTGGAGAACATAGACTCAATTTCTTGGTTCATGGCTTCTAGCCATTTGTCTTTATCAGGATCATCCATCATATGCTGATATGATGATGGATATCATCGTTAATATCAACTACCACAATATTTGTTTCGCTATCCTGTCTATAGCTAGGGTTCTGATAACCCTTCCACTACGTCTAGGCACCATAATATCCTGACTAGGAGCTGTAGTTTTTTCTTTCCTAATTTTAATAACTCTTGTTGATTGAGTGGTAATCTGATCTTTGAACAACTCTTCGAGTAAAACTTTACTTCGAGGTTTGAATTTATATATATAATCATTTTCAAAAAAAAGTAGTATTTGTCGACACAAACACCTTCTTTTCTTGTGAACTATAAAAAAAATAAACACACCTCTGTCTTCCCAGATTTGCTCTTAAGAACAAGAACTAGATACCCATGCAAAAATGACGTAAACTCGATTTTTGCCCGTTCCTCATCTAAGGATGTCTTGGATACAAGATTTAAATGGTACAATATTTAAAATATAAATTTAAATGGTACAATATTCAAAATATGCATTGTCGTCTGTAAGGCATTTCCCCAAAATGATATCGATAGTGAGAAATAATTAATCATTGATCTAATCATATCTAACAATGTCTGGTTCCTTCTTTCTGCAACACCATTTTGCTATCAATTCCATGCTCAATAAGATAATCCTTGAATTCTATATCAAGATATTCTTCACCTATCGCAATATTTTCAATAATTTACCTAATTATTTTTCAACTTCTGCTCAAAATTTTTAAAACTTTTCAAAAGTTTCATTGGGTAAATGAAACCATACCTTGAGTAATCATCAATGAAAATGACATCTTGAATTTGAAATTTTCAAAACTTTCCAAAAGTTTCATTAGGTAAACGAAACCATACCTTGAGTAATCATCAATGAAAATGACATCCTTGAATTCTATATCAAGATATTCTTCACCTATCGCAATGTTTTCAATAATTTACCTATTTATTTTTCAACTTCTGCTCAAAATTTTTGAAACTTTTCAAAAGTTTCATTAAGTAAACGAAACCATACCTTGAGTAACATCAATGAAAATGATAAATTACTCGTAACCACCTTTAATTTATACATTAAATAATTCACACATCCAAATGTACTAGCTTTAGTTGTATCAAAGCCAGATCAAGCACAACATCAATGGAAACTCAAGCCAGACTTTTCGCCCATTGGTGTATCAATCCATCTGATAGGTACTGTTGCCACCGGGATCCGTCCTCCGACTCAGGCACGGTCGATCTCCAGGGAGAGGGGGCGGACCTGCACAAAAAGTCCTCGCGCGAGAGGCATTGAGGGTGGCCCTCCGCGAAGACCCTCTGATGCTCAAGTCAGTGGAGAAGAAATCGGCGATCAACCAGATAATAGGGAGGTGGATCTCTCCAGGAGGCCTCTCCGGGGGTGGCCAATCGGGAGCTCTGGAAGGCAAGAGCACCGACGAGCTGCCGGCGTGAGGGCAGGAGAGTGAGGGCGCACGTATGAGTGTGCATCCAAGAGTGCGTGCGTATGCGTACCTGAGGGAATCTGCCAATGTGGTATTTATAGGCTGTCACCTGTGTCTTGAGCACCTTCTGGAAGGTTCAGAGGTTGTTGGGATACGGAGGTGGATAGAATCAGGCCGTTGTGGGGCCGTTGGGATCCATATCCTGTTTGTTAGGGGATCGATGGCCAGGAGAGCTTCTTGATGACTGAGATCTGGCTGAGTAGGCCTGGGGAGTTATGATAGGTCTTAGGCCACGTTTCGACATGATTCCTTGTCTAGGATGTCGTTATGGTGAAACTGGGCTCTCCTGCGTCAGGTTCCACGGAGGTGAGTATTGGGTTGTGGATCATTTGACGTAGCCGGGCCATGGTGACTCGGGGGAAAGCGAGCTGCGAGAGCCCGGGAAGGAGCCGAGCTATGGAAGCCCGGAAGGAGCCGAGCTACGGGAGCCCGAAAGGACCGAGCTATGGAAGCCCGGAAGGGGCCGAGCTACGGAAGCCCGGAAAGGCCGAGCTAGGGGAGCCCAGAAGGAGCCGAGCTATGGGAGCCCAGAAGGAGCCGAGCTGTGGAAGCCCGGAAGGGGCCGAGCTACGGAAGCCCGGAAAGGCCGAGCTAGGAGAGCCCGAAAGGAGCCGAGCTATGGGAGCGAGCCGGAAGGAGCCGAGCTGCTATGGGAGCCCGGAAGGAGCCGAGCTGTGGAAGAAAGGGGCCGAGCTACGGAAGCCGGAAAGGCCGAGCTAGGGGAGCCCGGAAGGAGCCGAGCTATGGGAGCCCGGAAGGAGCCGAGCTGTGGAAGCCCGGAAGGGGCCGAGCTACGGAAGCCCGGAAGGGCCGAGCTATGGGAGCCCGGAAGGAGCCGAGCTATGGGAGCCCGGAAGGGGCCGAGCTACGGAAGCCTGGAAGGGCCAGCTATGGGAGCCCGGAAGGAGCCGAGCTATGGAATCCCGAAGGGCGAAGGGAGGAGGTTGGCCTTAGCTGCCTCGCACGGATATTGATGCAATGACGATTTTATCCCCCAACACATGCCCTCCACTCCCTAGTTCAAAGCGTAGGTTCGGGCATAGGGAGTATAAGTCCAAGCGGCATGTCCCGGATGGGATATTTTGGTTTGGACAGTCCGTGCAATGATGCCCTAATTAATGCGTCAGAGTCATGGTGCCTTCGAGGGTAAGGCTCCCTCAGAAGTGACGGTTGGGAATGCGCCACGTCACGAATCCCGAACGATCGATCGTTTGTCGAGGCAGTTCCGAACGCCTCGGGCGGGACGCCCCGTCTTCTCAGGGTGGCTTCCTTAGTGGGGAAGCAAGGCGATAGAAGTACCACACATATATATATATATGTGCATGTTCGCAGCATCTTCTCATCTTTTTTTGAAAAGTTTGGCCTTTCATCCTTCTTGTCGCTCATTGTTTCGCCTGGTGTTTTTCTCAATCGAGATGGCGATGAGCTCTAACGATGTGGTTTCGGAGATTGCACCAGAGGATTTAGGAACGATTCACCAATGGTATGGCCTGCCTCCAGATGTCGTTCTGCGGGCGCCGGAGTCCGAGGATAGGGTCTCGCGAGATCCGGAGTCCGGGGTCTTCGCGAGACAGTTGGGAGTTTGAAGGATATAATGACCCACTACAACATCTGTCCGGCGATGGTGGCCCCAAACAGTTGGTGGAGCATCATCGGATTCGTCTCGATGTGTCACCAGATTCAGATCGTTGCCACTCTTCCCCTTTTTGTGCTTGCTACCATCTGATACCCAGGAGAAAATCAGAGTGGCCTTACATTGGACCCCGGAGGTCCTTCAACGTCATTGTGGATAAGCCATCTTCCATCAAGGGATGGAAGAGCCGGTTCGTTATCGCAGAGGGGAACATTGGATCCGGCTTCCCTTGGAAATGGGGGAACTTTGCTAGGGATGCAGAGATGCATCCAGTTTTGTCAGCGCAGGAGGAGAGGGATTTGGATGTCCTTCGCAACGGCCGAGTGTTTTCAGCTAATGACCTGCTATCGGAGGGGGCCCTCTTCACAGCAGGGCTCAGCCCCTTGGACCCGCAAGGTGAATCCCTTCTTTTGTCCCTTTCTCGCTACGCGTTTTCTCGATGAATGTGCTTGGATCTGATCGTGCGTGTTTCATTCTTTTAGCCAAGAGGTCGGCACTATCGAGCCTTACCAAGAGAAGAGAGGAAAGCGCCTAGGAGAGAGCAGCGGCGCGGATAGCAGCAGGCCCAAGAAAAGGGGTCGTACCTCCGCAAGAAGCCCGCCGGACACCGGAGCGGTTACGATAGGAGAGCTGGGGGCGAAGGAAGGTTTGGGGGGAGAAGCCATGATCCCTTGTCCTCCCGTGTTGGAGATATCGGATAGCTCAGACGAGGCTCCGTTGGTTTGCCTGAGCATGTCCCCCATGAAAGAGGAAACAGCAATGGATCTGGCGGAGGCGGTCGTTTCTGTGGGGCCCTCTGTCTCCGCGGGACCGCTATTGGCTCTAACAGGAGAGGGAGAGGGGACAGCTGTAGCCGAGGGGGTTCAGGGAGAGCTCCCTCTTGGTCCCTATGCAGGGGAGTCTGGTAGCAGTGAAGCCAGGTCGCTCGCGGTAGTTCAGGAGGCGGGCCGGATAGAGGCTTTAGTGGAATCTGCAGAGGAGGCACAAGTGGTAGGACGGGCCGAGACCCGGGGGGCCCTGTGGCGGAGACATAGATGGTGGTAACCGGGAAAGGTGCGTCGGAGGAGGGGACGCAGCAAGGTGGGAGTCCCGCATTGGGAGCTCCCTCAAAAAAGATTTTGGGGAGGCTGGCGCCTGGGCTAGCCAAATTATCCGAAGAAGTCCAAGCCAGGGTCTTGATAGAAGAGGCCGGGAAGTTGGGGGCCTCTCAGGCGGAGGTCGCCCAAGTCGGTCCTTGGGCGGGGATGGTCAGCCCAGCAGTTCGAGCGCTAGTGTCGAGGAGGCGTTTGCAGCCATGATGAGGTCGGTCTTTTATCGGGTGCGGATCCTTCGGCGGACAAGTTTGCAGACTTGGAGCTGGTTGATGCTGCATTCGGTCAGCAAGGCGTGGCTGAAAGTATCCATCTCCTCCCTGATATCGATAATACGACCCTGATGAGGATGACTCGGGCCTATGCCTCGCGGGTGAGTTATTGTTCTTTGGCAGCGGATGCTTTATAATTTGCCCCATGAAGATGATTCATCTTTTGTCCTGCAGAGTGTCTTGCTTTCTGGGCGATGTGCTGGCGTCTGAGTTTAGCGACAGGGGCCAGTGTTCAGGCCAGGAGAGACAACGCTGAACTTCGATCGCGAGTGGCGACGTCTGAGAAGTTCGAGGAACTTTTGCCAGTAGCAACAGAGGTCTGGAGGGAATGAAGGCGGCGTATCAGGCCGCTCTAGCCGAAGCGTCCAGGCAGAAAGGCAAAGCGAGGAGTTGCAGGGACTCCTGGCGAAGAACGAGGACGCGTGCCTGGAGCTGGCTAGGATTGAGTCCAAACATTCCGCGGAGGTAGCGGCGATGCGGGGGAACATAGTGAGAGCATGGGTCGGCTAGGAAGGGAAGCTGCCGACGAGAGAAGGCGTTTGACCAGAATGCTCGATGAAACGGAGGAGAAACTAAAGCGGCGTGATGGTGAAATTGCTCGCTTGAGGGAGGGCGCTAGATGGCACCAAGGGACTATGGCTTGGGTGAGCAACGAGCTATCCCAAGCCCGGGAAGAGGCCGGGGCCAAGCAGTTAAGGATCAACGCTCTGCAGGAGAGGGTTGATCTAATTGGTGCTGACAGAACAAGGGCCCGGGGTGAGGCTGAGGAGCTGACCAAAAGGTTGGCCAGGCGAGAGGAGGAGGTATAATCTCATTTTTTTCCCCTTTTAGTTTCTCCTACTGGTTTCTTGTGATGCCGACTGACTTTGGCTTTCTCAGATGGCGAAGTTGGAGTTGGAGGTTCGGGCTCTTCAAGGTGAGCTTGTGTCCAATCGCAACAAGAGTTCAGAATTCGAGACGTGGGCCGGCGAGTTTGAGGAGCAAAATATCATTCTGCGGGCTCATGTTGCGAAGGCTGAGAAGCAGGCCGCTGAGGCTAAGACGGAGCTTGCCATACTCAAGGGGAGGCAGGATGCTATTGGTGTTGATGCCTTCCAACTGGGTTGCAGGAATGCAAAGAGAAGATATCCAGCGAGCGTCCAGAATGGGATCTCTCTTTTCTGGACACTGAAACTCCTGATGAGGGTGAGTCCAAAGGGGAAGAAGAGGACGAATACGTCGACGTCTCCGACACTGACCCTGGTTCTGTCCCGGGTTCCGGCGAAGCCGCTGCTTCTGAGGGACGGTCGCGAACTGCCGCTGGGGGGGCAAAGATATTGGAGAAGGGTGAGTCTAGTCACGCTTCTATGGATGTAACCGAGGACTCTCCTAAAGCTGACACGGTCCCCGGCCCTTAGGTTGCCATTCTTGTATTTGTCTTTTATAAGTCTGTCTGACGTTTCTTAATAAAAGAGTTTCCTGTTTCCATCTAAGTGCCTTTCTTGCGTGGCCTCATTGTCGTCTAGTCTCGCCTCGATCGCGAGCGACTTATGGCTCTCTGATACTCTTAGGTCATCTTCATTCCGGGATTGAAGGAATGCATTGGTTTGGCCCAAAGCAGGGCGACAGCCTTGACCAGCGAATTGGGAAGTGGTCTGGTCCGATTGGTGTGGGCCGACCGACAGAACAGATCTGTTAAGGCCAACAGGCGAGATAGTCGACCGGGGCCGATGAGCAAAAATAGGTCGGCTGGGGCCGACGAGCAAATGGGTCGGCTGGGGCCGACGAACAAGATAGGTCGGCTGGGGCTGACAAGCAAGAATAGGTCGGCTGGGGCCGACGAGCAAAATAGGTCGCTGGGGCCGACAAGCGAGAAATAGGTCGGCTGGGGCCGACGAGCAAAATAGGTCGGCTGGGGCCGACAAGCAAAAAAATAGGTCGGCTGGGGCCGACGAGCAAAATAGGTCGGCTGGGGCCGATAAGCAAAAATAGGTCGGCTGGGGCCGACAAGCAAAATAGGTCGGCTGGGGCCGACAAGCAAAATAGGTCGGCTGGGGCCGACGAGCAAAATAGGTCGGCTGGGCCGACAAGCAAAAATAGGTCGGCTAGGGTCGACAGGCGAAGTAGGTCGGCTTATCTCTCGTTGGGCGAAGGAAAAGTTTGCGTAGTCTTCGCGCCCTTTGCTATTCTGTCAGCGCCCTGCCGTTTTGCAGGCGAATCGGTTTTTGTTTTACCAAAATCGATGGTACGGCGCTGTGGAGAACATAAAGCTGCACTTAAAGCTTTCCGGAAGGTGCTCTTTTCCCATGCAGGTTATTTCATTGTGCTGCGCACGCAGCCGCTTACCATTGGAGGACGTTATTTTTGAAGGACGATCTCCTAAACCTGCCAGTTTTTGAAGTGCTAGTGGACGATCCCCTGCCTTTAATGACCGTGATTCGGGATCAGGAGGAGATCCCCGTATGCGTCACAGCTCAGGCGGTGGGCTTGGCGCGCAGTAGGGCGCCGCGTCTACCCTGAGGGGCCACGTGGTGGCATGGGCCAGATGTTTTGAATTCGGGGCTTCCAGCTTGGGTAGCTTTTCCCCGGTTCATTTCTGCCTATAAAAAGGGAAAAATGGAGGTCAGTTTTGGTCATCCCCAAAGTTTCTTTCCCGTTAGAGCTTTCATCATGCCCGTTTTTCTGTTGTTGCGAGTGGGAGGACTGAGCTTTTTTCTTGTAAGCTCTTTGCCTCGGATAGTTGGGGCGATGAAGGAACTGCCGAAGGACAGCTCGCCCTTAGGGGATGAGCCTCGGAAATCATATGGAGAGTGCACATAGAGGGCGCAGAGGTCACACGGAGAGCGCACACATACTCTTCCAGTGTGACCTTTGTGGTTCCCCTCCGGAGGCGCAGGGCAGGGAGTGCACGCGGGCCCCCCATGGCTTGTGTGAACTTCTCCTCTTCCCCTGATTTGGATTCCTGGGCTCGCCTGCCTGGGGAATCTTTCACCACATGGGGAGGGGGTGAAAGTGCACCGCCCGCCGATCCCTTTTCCTGGAGACTTGGTAAGGTGTGGCGG